>LPNX011129980.1:0-13708 GCA_001517045.1 Pseudotsuga menziesii | reverse complement strand
AAACAACACATCAACTAAATATAATCAAATGCATAACAAAACAATATCATTAAATGACAATTGAATACTTATCTTTTGTTTGTTTCGTGGGTAGACTCCTCCTTGATCAATTTGCTTCATCATCTTCTTCATCCATGAAATCATCATTTCTTATCCAAATGATAAGATGGATAAGAGGTTCGTCAAGAATTGAGTTCTTCATATTCCTCATCGCTTGAGGGATCTTCTTTGAATGGTGAGAGCTTGATCTTCAATTTGCTCCCATCTTTCTTCTTCTCTTCTTATGAGACACGCTTCTTCTTCTTTCCAGAGTCAACTGAAAGTAATCACTTCCTTTTGGCACACATTCCTTGCATGAATGAATCCCATGATCATGGGAGGCCATTCAAGGTGGCTATCACCACTTCTGCATTCTATGCTTCTTCTTCTACTGCTTCAAGATGTTATGCATTCTGGATCTTCACATTCTTCGACCGTTTTCTCAAATCCATCTTCTGAATTATGTTCTTATCTTCAAATAGCTTGATCAAGGTATCAAACATCTTCAATGTCTTTAGGGAAGACACTTGTTGTACAAGTTGATTCGTGACTGAATCAACAATGATCTTCTTGGCCTTGATCAAGTTCTTCTTGTGTAAGGCTTTGAGGCTCATCTCCCTCTAGAACTGGAACCTCTCTACTCATGTAGGTGTCCAATTCATTTTCTTTAGAGAGATCAAATACTTCCATGCTTGGAATTTTTTAACTTCACCAAGCTTATCATCAAGCTGATGTGATAACTTTGAAATGAGAACCTCAAATTCAAATAGCAAAAGATTATATCTTACCGATTTGAGGTGTCCGTCCTGCTTCCGGAGCTGGCTGATCTAGGGTTTGTCAGAAAAACCCTAATTTTCAAAACTTGGAATCTTTTAGATCTGATTGGATAGAAAGATAGATCTCTTCAAATGGAGCTGTCTAATGTACTCCTTTTCTGAAAACAATGGAAGGAAGCTCCCGGAATAGGAAGCCCTAGTTTTCCAATTTCTTCTGCAGAAATGTCTGTTACTGTTTCTGTGATATCTCTGAAATTACTGCTCTTCTGTGTCTGAAATTTCGCACTGAGGTAACCTCGAATTTCCTTGATCCAACACCACATGTTTCATCAGAATTTGTTTCACCAATTGGGATTTATGATCATTTGACCAAGGTGACTTGTTACATGACTGTTCAGAACAGTGAAGTTGTACGGTATGCTGCATGTCACTGGTTCATCTTCAGGTTCTGAAATTCGGACAACAGAAAGTACAGCCCGTGCTTTTTCTAGAACATCTTCAGGAATTCCTTTTGGACCTCTGTAGCCCAAGCTACAACAATTCTCCCCGGGTGTCTTGTTTAGGGATGAATTCTGGAAGAGGCTGGAACCCTAACTTGGAGGGATCGTATCTCCCAGAATATAGCTAATCTGAGACTGAATTTTGGACACAGTGTACATTAGGATTTTAGCTTCGGCCTCTTCCATTTTTAGCTCTTGAGCCTTTTCCAATCTTAGAATATAGCGAATGTACCAAAATGTAGCATTTTTAGTATTTAGGGTTTTTCTAGCTCGAGGTCAAACTAGGGTTTGACTTTCCCGGAGTTTCACCCAACCAAATTTCTTGATCCAAGTCTCTAAACTTCGATTTGGATGAGGAGAACAATCATATGCCAGGCTCACTCAAAAATTCCTCTTCTGTAGAAAGCCCTAATTATCCGCACCAAAACTGAAAATGCTTGAAATCGAATTCCGCTTCGACAGAAAGATGCGCCCTTCAATGGAGAGACAGTCTATCCTTCTTTTGCTGATCGATTGCGGATAGAGACCCAAAAAGTAAGAATCCCTAGATTCTATAGCTGCACAATGTCTTCTTTCAGGGTGGCTTTGATACCATGTTAAATTTTCATATGCTAAGCTAGATCATTAGTATTTCATTTCGAATTCATAACAAAAGCATATAAACAGGATCACTGAAAGATAGACAAGCACAACCATACAAGAAGAACACAAATATTTATCCTGGGAAAAACCTAAAGGGAAAAACCCAGCAAAAGCTTCCTCAATATAGATTCCCCAAAAAGATAAAAGGTAAAACCAACAAGGAGATCAAAGCCTTATCCTCCTCCTTCTCCAGCTACTCTTCTCTTCTCCACTAATGCGCTACACAAGTGAGTGTGTGTGTGTCTCAAATGAGGAGCATCACACCTCTATTTATATTCATCCGTTCACTTGAATTAACTCGTCCGACATGTAGGATTGAATTAATCATGTAGGCTCGAGTTACACATGTAGGCTCAAGTAACCACACTAGGGTGCTAATGACCCACCTTTACAAATAGAGGGGACAACCTCATGACTCTTATTACTTCTTCCGATTAGAAGCATCGGGGTATAAGATAATAAAAGTGGTTCTCCCGGTAGGACCACCGGGGACCACAAAATATACATATAGAATATTCTTCGAAGTTACAATATTTCAACAGTGAGTTGTGTGAGTTATGGCACAGGAGGGTGGCCCACCTTCACCATCCAGCGTTGAGGATGTTGAGAGATATGATGACAGGTATGTCAGAGTTCAACACAAAGTCGAGTGGTGTGTGTAGAGGGTGTGCTTTGGGAAAGTACACCAAGACTGCTTTTCCAAGCAGTGATTCCAGATCAGAGGGAGTGCTTTAGTTGATTCATTCATATCTGTGTGGTCCCATGTCATCTACCTCTTTGACACGATACGAGTATTATGTCTCTTTCATCGATGACTTTTCTAGGAAGACCTGGATCTATTTCCTTAGAAGCAAGAGATCAGAGGAAGTCTTGCTTCGAATACAAGAGTTCAAAGCTCTTGTGGAGAACCAAACAGGAAAGAAGATCAAGGTACTTCGGTCAGACAATGGGGGTGAGTATACTTCCCATGCTTTCGATGAGTATTATTGGCATGATGGGATCAAAAGGCAGTTGACAGTTCCTTACATTCCATAGTAGAATGGAGTGGCTGAAAGGAATAACAGTTCCATAGTGGGTACATCTAGAGCCATGCTGCGTGATCAGAGTCTTCCTTTATTTCTATGGGCAGAGGCCTGCAACACTGCTATTTATGTACTGAACAAGAGTCTGCACCGTGCATTGGGGTGCAAAACTCCTGAGGATATGTTTACAGGGGAAGTGCTTGAGATAGGTCCCTTCAGATTTTTCGTAGCTTTACATACTCTCATGTCCCTTCTGAGAAGACGACAAAGTTGGAGGCTATAGGTGAGCGAGGTATTTTTGTTGGTTATGACGAGACATCGAAGTCTTTTCACATGTACCTTGCTACATAGAGGAAAGTTATGGTGAGGAGGGAGGTGAAGTTTGAGGAGGAGAAAGCCTTCAAGAGGTCTCTAGATTCTAAGATGGAGGATCAACAGAGTACTACACAGGTGACAGCTCAGAGTTTAGTGAGTCAGAGTTCAAGGTCACCGGTTTCAGATGTGACTGGGTCATAGGTTACAGGTTCTTCAGTTACAGGGGCTTAGCCTACAGGTACTTCTGGTACAGGGATAGGTTCACAGGTGACACCTTCATGTGATTCGAGTTCTAGTGGTACAGGATCAGGTTCATTGGGGACAGGTTCTCAGGTTGTTGGTACTTCTTCAGAGAGACAGGTGTCTGATGAGGAGGTAGAGGAGAGTCTGATACAGGATGCTTCCTCCAGGAAGAGAAATCCAAGTTGGCTTAAGGAGTTGATGAAGGAATCATATGAGTCAGTTGGACCACCCAAGAAGGAGGTCAAAGAGAGCAGGGTACCTGAGAGGTTTTCCAGCTTTATGGTACAAGTGACTAGCTTGCGTGACACCATTCCTGATACTTATGAGGAGGATTTTGCACACCAGGTTTGGAGAGATGCCATGATGGAGGAGTATAACTCCATCATTAAGAATGGGGTGTGGGAATTGGTTACAAGACCAGAGGGGAAATCAGTTATGACTTCCAAGTGGCTTTGCAAGATAAATCATGTTGCGGATGACAGCATTGAGAAGTTCAGAGCTCGGTTTGTTGCACGTGGTTTCTCACATGTCGAGGGAGTTGACTATGATGAGACATTTGCATCAGTGGTTAGATTTTCTTCGATCGGGGCAGTGATCTTCATTGTGGTAGAGATGGGTTGGAAGATCCATCAGATGGATGTGAAAACTGCTTTTCTAAATGATTTTCTACAGGAGTAGGTGTATTTGGAGCAGCCACAGGGCTTTGAGGAGTATGATAGAGATTCTCATGTTTGCAGGTTGAAAAAGGCCTTGTATGGTCTGAAGCAAGCCCCTCGGGCTTGGTATTCTAGGATCGATTCCCACTTGCTTTCGATTGGGTTTTAGAAGAGTGTAGCGGATCCCAATCTGTATTATGTTGTGGTTGGTGGTGCTCCACTTATTCTTTTGTTGTATGTTGATGACTTGTTCATTACTCGAGGAGAGCACCTGATTGATGCTTGTAAGAGGGATCTTGCTTCATAGTTTGAGATGACAGACCTTGGATTGATGCATTATTATTTGGAGATGGAGGTTTGGCAGGAGGATGGACATGTTTTCTTGGTGCAAGGAAAATATGCTACAAATGTTCTAAAGAGATTTCAAATGACTGATTGCAGACCTATGTCTACACCCATGATCACCAACTGGGCGAAGCTTTATGCTTCAGAGGGAGAGTTGGTGGACCCTACTTTGTATCGCCAGTTGATTGGTTCATTGATGTATCTAGTGAACACCAGACCAGATATGAGTTTTGCAGTGAACACTCTCAATCAGTTCATGGTGGAGCCCAAGAGAGTGCATTGGACTGCTGCAAAAGACATTTTGAGATATCTTGCAAGTACAGCTGATTATGGATTGGATTATAGGAGATCTGATGGAGTGGGATTGGTTGGCTATATAGATTCAGATTTGGCAGGTAGTGTTTCGAACCGGAAGAGCACTTTTGCTTGTTGCTTCAGCTTGGGTTCAACAGTTGTGTCGTGCTTCAGCAGGAATAAAAAGTTTGTGGGATTGAGTTATGTTGAGACTGAGTATATGGTAGCCAATTAGGCCATTTGTGAGGCCTTGTGGCTTCGCAAACTGATGGTGGATTTATTTGATTTGGAGTTGAGTCCTATAGTTATACAATGTGATAATCATAGTTGCATCAAGCTCTTTAAGAATCAAGTATTTAATGACAGGTCGAAGCACATAGAGATCAGATATCACTTTATCAGAGACTATGTTCAGAGAGGGGTTGTTCGGTTGCAGTATGTTTCGACAGATGAGCAGGTGGCTGACATTCTCACGAAGGCTTTGGGTAGAGGGAAGCATGTTTATTTCAAAAATAAGTTGGGAGTGGTGAAAAACACTTTCCTCAGTAAGAGGGAGTGTTGAAAAGTTACCTAGGAAGTGTTTGTCCACCTAAACCTGCCTTGGGGTGGACAAGGACACTTAAATGTTGTGACTCCTAGTCTTGTGCATTTAATAAAGTGAGATGCACTTTATATTTTTAAAGTGACTTTATTTAAAAGGCTAAGTTTTTAGTTTTCCTAAGTTCACATTTAAAATAAAGTTAAGTGAGTGATAAAATATAAAGGGGTTTCTCTAACTTTATTGAATGACATGAGGTGCACTAAATGTCATTTAATTAATATTTAATGGAGCATTTAATGTGAACCCTTCATCTAATCTAATCTTGACCATTAGATTGACATGGAAGTTACCATGAACAAAAAGGACTAGGGCAATGCAAACGTTTATTCATTATGATCATTTCCAAAAGAGATTTTTGGAGAGATGAATAAAAGAGAGAGTGAGGGTTTGAAGAGATTTTGAACCAGGAGAGAGAAATTTCCAAAATTCGAAGTGGGAACATTTCCCAAGAAATGTTGGTACAAAATTTCTAGACAGACTTGGCACAGAAATCGAGGAAATCTGAAGCAGATATTTGGCACAAAAATTGAGGAGTGTTGTACTTCACCAGTCTGTACAATTTTCACAGAAATTGAGGAGAATCGTACAACAATTAATGATGTTGTTAGAAACCATACAACATTAAATGTTGTTGTCTGAGACCGTACTGGGCACATTTTTTGAGGTCAATTATTGCTTTCAGACTGTACAGACCGTACAATTTCGTACAGGTTCACACGTGTGGCATGAATTTTGAGGGATGAATTTTTTAACAGGCCGTACAGTTTTTTCAGCGAGATTATGGCACATTTTTTGAGGAAGGAAAGAGATAAGTAATGTTGTTTTAAAGTTGTAAAATTTGTCTGAAAATAATAAAACACTCTCTCACAGAAAACAGGTTTTCCCTTGGGGATTTTATCTTGGAGCATTGGTAAAAAACAAGTGTGTTAAATTTCATGTGTTTGGTTGACTGAAATTTTCTGAATTTAATATTTTTGGTGAAAAAGAAAATTTCTTAATTCTTTAATTTTGGAAAAAGAATCTTATGTGTTTCAGTCAAGTCAAATTTTGTTTAAAATTTGTGCATTGAAATGTTGGGCATTAGACCATGCAAAGAAGCCAAAAGGATTGAAACTGGTTCGGGGTTATTTGAAAAACTTTGAAAGATCACATCAAGATATATGCCAAGATAACCATCGCCAAGCCTTCATAACATATTCAATGACTTCAAAGAGATATACCAATATAGATGCTCACATACTAAGATCAAAGATGAACACTATCCATGAGAGACATGTGCCATCACAAGAGAAACCCAAAAGCATGAACCATACATTTTTCTAAGATCACAAGATGAAGAAATAAAAGATAATGCCATCACATAGCCCTTGCAATAAGCTTTCCAACGAGCCAATAATTCAATTCTTAAAATGCCCAAAAATTTATTCTCCACAAAGTTTCACACTTTTCTCTGAGAGTTTTGAAATACGAAAGAGAGACTTGATTGATGAATAATTGAAATGTTTAATGTTCTATTTATATAGGTCATGGAGGATTTATTCACATGTATGGCTGACTTGTGGTAGTTTTAATTAAAAATTAATTGAATTGTTTTAGTAGGTCAACGTAAAGGGGAAAATTGATACATTAACTTTAAAACATCAAAACTCATCAACTCTAAGGAGTTATGAGACACTCTACATATCAATGGAAAGGGCTTGAGGAGGACTATCTGCCTATGAGGGGCTTCCTTGCAATAACATGCTCCTTCACCATTATTTTCTTCAATTTGTGTAGGACATTAAAAATTAATTTGAAATCTTCTTTTAAGGGCTTTAAGGGCATGCACAAGGGTTTCATTACCATATGAATTCATCATCATCAAGCAAGAGGGCTTCTAGAATTTAAGGGATTCAATCATATCTCCATCAAACTTGTGTGTTAAAGAATATGCTCAAGGACATCTTCAAAGTACTAGGTGTCATCATCATGAGGGCAACATATATCCATGCAAGTATAAAGGCTTCAACACTAAAGGGTTCATCTATGGGATTCGAGGGATCCAGATCAATATTGTGCAACCATAACAAAGTAAGGGATCCAAGTTTCAAGCTTGTGGGATTAAGGACCAAACTAACATATGTGAAGGTACATGTAGGATATCAACATCATCAAACAAAGAGACCATAACAGGTACAAGAATGAAAAACAACATACATACAACAAAAGACAACGAGGAGAAAGGGATACAACACATGACTCAAATGGGACCAAGATACAACTAAGAGGCACTTAACCAAGTCAATGGGTAACCACAACTTTTTCCATTGTCCCAAAGCCACAAAGGGATTCAATCTTGGGCTTGGAAAAATTCAAAAGGGCTCCTTTGACACAGATAACCACAAACAATACAAACCAAGCACTAACCCTCAGGGGCTGCACAAAGGGAACAAAGACAACCACAAACCCTCATAGGGAATTGTTGGCATCAATGATAACTTTAATCAACATATGAGCATTGGTCAGTAGTGACATTCGTTGTACAGTGTGGTTCAAGTGTTAGTTAGAAGGTCCATAAGATCAGTGTGGTTGTGATTTAGGATTTTCTATCTTGATATCAGGGTGGCATGATGGGGCAAGGAAATCTATGGAGTTAGGGATTCCTTCAGGTTGTAGCTTGTGAATCAGGGAGTTGTAGCGTCCTTCTAGCTGTAGATGGAAAATTGAATTCATCGTAACATGGGGGTTGTTGCCTCCTTCTAATTGTTGTTGGAAAACTATTATTATAAGGCTTCCATGGTTTTTCCCCCAAGAGTTGGGCTTCCATTTAAAAATATTGTGTATTGTGTTTTTCTATGCTTCCTATGTGATGATGATACGATGATATGTGATGATAAGCTATAATTGTTGATATAATGATAATAACGTACTATGCATAATATGAATAAGTTGTTGATGATTGTTAACATTGAAAAAATAACAAAATATATACACATTGTTCACCCCCCCCTCTCAATGTGCTCGGTTTGTCCAACATATCATAGGGTTTGAAGGCATATCTGTCACAACTCTGAAGTTTGAAGACTGTATTCATTACAACTCCAAATTTTGAAGGTTGTTCCGAAGATCTTAGATGTCACAGTTCCAAGCTGCTTGGAAGCTTATACAACCACGGTCTCAAAGTTATTAGAAGCTTCTATAACCACAGTCCTAAAGTGTTTGGANATATATATATATATATATATATATATATATATATATATTGGTCAAAGTCTTAGTTGGTTAACATGATCACAATCTGTAAAACAAATAAACAGTAGTGGTAAGTGTAGTTGTAATAAACAATGTTTAAGAGCAGTAATGAGTGATGAGTACATTGATCAGTCTTGATAAGTCCACAGGTTCAGATCTTATCTAGGGTGGTGCTAGGGCTCACAATTATGTGAGTAGAGTTGTTGTAGAAGCTCCTTAGTTGTAGCTGATGAATCCTAGGGGGTTGTATCCCCCTTCTAGCTGTAGTTGGATAACTTGTATAAAAAATTGTAATCCCAGTTATTGTTGGGTCAATTTATTATTTTAAAGGCTTCTGTGTTTTTTCCCCTAGAGCTTGGGTTTCCACGTAAAAATATTGTGTACTATGCATCTTGTTATATTTCATGTATACTAATGATATGCTACTATGATTGGTGATTAGCAACCTGCTCTTGATAAAAGTTAAAAATTTACCATTGTGCAAATACCGATTCAGCCCCCCTCTCAGTATTTCAACATAAATGATCTGCCATTCTACAAAATAGACCTCTGATTTAAGGTACTTTCGCTTTAAAACTGCCAAAGGAAATATAATCAAAGCATCATCCAAAGGCTTATAAATACTATAAAGTGTCATTTCTAGACATAGGTTAACCCTAAATTTCAAGGACATGGATCGGACCCAAGAAAAGTATAGGAACAGGTTGGCCCTAGTCTTCAAGTGCATAGGTCGGCCTCATTTTCGCTCATTTATCCAATTGTTTGGCATTTTTAACATGGAAAATCCATCTTTTGGGGATACCGCTACATGGAATCACTTCATGTGACACACAAAAGTATATCTAGACTTGCTTACCACTATCTTTATGCAAATGCTAGCCCATAATTATCCCACATTTGAGAAAGATGTTGTTTCAATGCACAGAGCTTCCAAAATTGTGCCAAGATTAGTATCAAAACTATTGATTCATTGGTATTTGTTGATGTTAGGGGACACAATAAGGTTTTCACATGTACAAGAATGCTCATAAACAACCCAAAAATACTCTTTTCATAGACAAATCCACCCAGAATTGAAGCTAACCCTTATTGTTGCTTTATGGACAAATCCACCTAGAAACTATAGATATAGGGCCATGTGCTTTCTTTCAAGACCATGCATTCCAAGTCTAGTGCATCACCCATAAGAGACTAAACAAAAAAACTCCAAAAGAACACCCAATTTTTCCCTCAAACCAACAATTACAAACTTTTAATAGTTTCTTGAATTTGTGTGGCTTTCAAGGGTTGAATTTGGTGTGTGCTTGGAGAATAGTTTTTAACATACTCAATCTAGGGAATCATCAACACCCAACAAAATCTCCATCACAAATGAATATTTTTCCTAGACACTCCCTTACAAAATGGGGGGTAACATATGGCTCCAACTATGGGACATACTCCTCTTGAGAGTGCATGAGAACTCCGGGATCTTTGCAATGCACTTGTTAACCATGACCACTTACACAAGAAAACCAAACACATTTCACATCAATTTTATTTCTGCAACACATTAACCTACTCTAATGCTCATGTAAGAGCTTATCTTCTCTTCCATACCTACTATAACCAATGAGAAGTGCATGTCAAGTAAAATCATATGACCATTGAATCCACTTTAACATATCATCCATGTGATATATTTTTCTTCTGTCCTTCGTGCCAAACCAAGACAATAAAACATTAATTATAAGAAGAGTACATGCAATTATCTTCATGGAAACAGGATTGGAAAAATACACATTAGAGGAAATTTGAGCTCTAAAATGGGCCTCCTAAGGAAAATGGTAAAATAATAAAATAATAGTTATTAATTTTGGAGGAAGAATGAAAAAAACTACTTTTTTTGTTCGTATTTTCGACATATCTCCCTGTGTTTTTACTCAAATTTCAGGCCATAGAGCTCATTGGATTTGGAATTTAATTCCACATCCAACGAGTACCCACACTGATAGACCTACTACCCCAAAAATAAGAAATACCTGAAAAAACGTGATGATGATGTCATCATCACATTTTTTTCAGGTATTTCTTATTTTTGGGGTAGCAGGGTCCATCAAAAGTATGCAGTGTGGGTACTCATTGGATGTGGAATTAAATTCCGCATCCAACGAGCTCTCCCTCCTGAAATTTGATTAAAAACATAGGGAGATATGTCAAAAATATGAACAAAAAAAGTAGTTTTCTTTTATGACAAATATGTCAATTCAACCATTATGGTTGACTCATTTTATTGAAATTCTATTGGTTATTGAATTCCAACTCACAAAATTCATTTTTGGTGCGTTTTCTTATAAGGCCCATTTTAGACCCCAAATTTCCTCCAATGTGAGATCATGAGCATTTGAAAACACATGAATATCTTCAAAACCCTTTCTAAGGAGGAGAACCCTTTTCACAAGATCCCTCTATCCAAGATTTGATAAGGCTTAAGTACACATCTCCATCATGAACCTACTCTTCAAAACACGTTTGTTGCGCCAAATCATCATCAAAACCAGCAAGTGTTAGAATTTGATAGCTGCATAACCAAGATCACTAAAAGAAAGGAAAATCACGTAAACAAAACAATGTGGAGCTCATTTAACCATACTGATACATAGATCATCTCCCAACCATAGACGAATAATGTCACCCCCGAGCTCTCCATTCCAATAGAGAAGAATCATCCAGGGATATAAGTACTTCCATATTGTAGTAGCACAAACCCCAAAAAGATAAGAGAAACCTCTCCAAAGTGGAGAACCCCAGAAAACTCTCCTCCTAACTGCAATAGTGAACTTCTCTAGCAAAGGCGAAGTTGTGTGTAGTAACACTAAAGTTGCAGTGTGTCCAAATGAGGAGAGGCGCCCTCTATTTATATTGATTTCTTACTGGAAAAATATAATTTTGAATTGGGGCCGACTTAGAAGTTTTATTGGGGTCGACTTGATTTGAGTCATAAAAAAAATACATTTTATTATAATTCTTTCTAGGTGACTTAAGTGAGGATGCCTCACATCACTAGTATAATAGCACTCCTTATCTAGGGATGCATCATCAGTATTGTCATACTCGAACTCATTTAGATATCAATAGTACATCAGGATTATCTCAAACATCTCTATCTAAGGAAGGGATTCTGTCACAATCTCATTTCATTGAGAAGTGTCCATCAAACTATGTGTGTCAGCTCAATCCATTCCATCAAAGAATGTGCATTAGCTCCACAAGTCTTCCTAGTACATCGAGAAGTCATACTTGCATCTGCTCAACCCAGTTCGTTGGGGAAGTATGCACCAAGTCAACATGCTTAAGCTCAAAATAGTTTTTTGGGGAACATGCATGTACTCAACGTGCATCAACACAACCCAAAGATCTCATTAGGAATATCACTGCTAGTGAGTCTTCGCCACATCATGGGCTACAACATCCTCAAAACATCCATAAGGACTACAATCATATGAGGTATCACAAGGGACATAGTTTTTATGTGAGACTTTCATCATAGCTATATGGCCTACAACCCATAAATCTCCCAACCATACAAGTTGCTATATTTGTACAGTAACTAGCCTCGTTTCATGTTGGGTGTACCACTACAGAGCCTACAACCCATAAATCTCCCAACCATACAAGTTGCTATATTTGTACAGTAACTAGCCTCGTTTCATGTTGGGTGTACCACTACAGAGCCAGTCATTTTTCATATTGGATGTAAGTCACATATGTCTTCCTGTAGAATCATCATTGTTTCATGTTGGATATGAAGACCACACATCTTTTACAGAGACAACCTTGTTTCATGTTGGATGTGAAGACCACATACGTCTTTTGGTAGAGCCAACCCTTTTTCATGTTGGATGTGAATACCACATACGTCTTTCGGCAAAGCCAACCTTGTTTCATGCTAGATATGAAGATAGACTCATACAAAACATTAGAGGAATTTTGGGGTCTAAAATGGGCCTCCTAAGGAAAATAATAAAATAATATTGATTAATTTTGGAGGAAGAAAGAAAAAAACTACTTTTGTGTTCGTATTTTCGACATATCTCCTTGTGTTTTCACTCAAATTTTGATCGGGAGAGCTCGTTGGATGTGGAATTTGATTCTGCATCCAACGAGTACCCACACTGCATACTTTTGACAGACCCCACTACCCCAAAAACAAGAAATACCTGAAAAAACGTGATGATGACATCATCATCACGTTTTTTCAGGTATTTCTTGTTTTTGGGGTAGCGGGGTCCATCAAAAGTATGCAGTATGGGTACTCCTTGGATGTGGAATCAAATTCCACATCCAACGAGCTCTCCCGATCAAAATTTGAGTAAAAGCACAATGAGATATGTCGAAAATACGAACAAAAAAAGTAGTTTTTTTTAATGACAAATATGTCAATTCAACCATTATGGTTGACTTATTTTATTGAAATTCTATTGGTTCTTGAATTCCAACTCACAAAAACTTATTTTGGCACGTTTTTTTATAAGGCCCATTTTAGACCCCAAATTTCCTCTAATGCCAACAATGTGACTATTACGCCATCTCCAGGATGAGTCTCGGATAGTCCTCGAAGGTCTTTACTATGCACATAGTCATCAGATACATTGACTATTACTCCATTCCCAGGATGACGCTTGGATAGTCATCAGAGGTCGTGACTATGCCTCTACTCATGTGGGAATACGGATTCATGTACTATGACTTACTAGCGTCGGAGTTATGCATAACATAACTTACTAGTGTTGAAGCCATGTATTTCGGCATGACTTACCCAATGAGCTAAAGAGCCATGTACCATGACTTAATGGGATCAAGGCTATGTCTAACATAACTTACCAGTGTTGGAGCCAAGTATCATTGCATGGATCACAAGCATCCACCCAAAATTCAGGAGCTCATATAGAATCATCATCATGTCGAGCGAAATTAATGTCGTTTAATTCCGTTGCAGTAATTGCCCAACTATTTATTTACTTATCAATCCGGGGTACGTAAACTGACGAAGCACGTGCACTGT
>LPNX011129965.1:166091-231416 GCA_001517045.1 Pseudotsuga menziesii | reverse complement strand
TAATTTTATTTATAGTCAATTTAGAAAAGTAACTCAACTATGGTTATTTATATTGTGCATAAAAAGTAGTGTAGGAGGTGAGTTGTCATATATACCTACCTCATAAAACCCCTAACTAATAATATTTTAATATATCTTATATTCTTGTAGTACATCTCTTATGAGGCCCATTTTTTACCTCAAATTCTCTCTAATGGAACATTGCTGATATCTTCTTGAAGGAGATAGTTATATTGCACTGGATACCCAAGGAAATAATCTTGGATCGAGATGTTAAGTTTACAGAAAACTTTTGGAGAACTTTATTCTCTGGATTGGAGATGCAGTTGAACTTTAGCATTGCATATCACCCGCAAACAGACGGGTAGATAGAGAGAGTAAACCAGATTGTTGAGGACATGCTTAGGATGTATGTCATGAACAACTCCATGAAGTGGGAGGATTACCTGCATCTCACAGAGTTTGCGTATAATAATGGTTATCACACTTCCACCAAGATGAGTTCTTTTGAGGTACTCTATGGACAGAAGTGCAGAACGCCGATTACTTGGGATAGCCCGGTGGATTGGATCATGCTATGGCCTGATTTGCTGATGGACTTGGAACCGTTGGTTACAAAGGTCCAAGTGAACCTTAAGGAAGCACAAGACCACCAGAAAAGTTACGCGGATCGGAAAAGATAAAGACTTTCAAATAGGTGATGATGTTTACTTGAAAGTAAAATCCAAACAAAGCTAGTCGATCTTGGGTAGGTGTGGTAAGTTAGCACTCATATTTTGTGGACCTTTTGAAATAATGGCCAAGAAAGGGCTAGTGGCATATGAACTAGTGTTACCCGCATATGTAAGAGTCCATATTGTTTTCCATGCATATTTGTTAAAGAAATATGTTACTAAATATGTTGTTGATTAGTCCCTATTACATGTGGAAACTGAAGGGGATTTTTTCCCTGAGCCTATTCATATACTAGACAAGAGAGAGGTGCAGCTTCAGAAGTGCATCATAGTCTAGTTGAAAGTGAAATGGAAGCACTTTGAGGCTGATGAGGCTACTTGAGAGAATGAAGCCATCATGAGAAAGGCTTACCCCGCCTTGTTTCATGATGTCATTCTGAGTCCCTAGAACACCAAGGATGGCGTTTTTCTAAGTAGGGGGGGATGTAATATCCTGAATTTTGGATCTAACACTTATAGGCATGTTCCTATTGATTATTATATTCACTTGATATTTTATTTTGATATATTAGTTCGAAGACCCCACTTCATATGAACTTGATGATTTGTTTTATATATTGGGTGTAAGCCAATTGTTGAGGATATATATATATATATATGCTTGTTTGTGTTGGTATTGGACCCTGAAGCACATGATTGATGAGATATTTTGTGTTTAGAGGGGAGCTCTTGAGCACATGGGTAATTAATGTTTTTTGTTGAGAAAGGAGCTCTATAGAACATGGGTGATTAATGTTTTGTGTTGAGCAAGGAGCTCTGGAGCACATGAGTAATTACATTTTTGTTGAGTGAGAATCTCTAGAACAAATGAAAAAAAAAGATTTGGAAGTGTTGGGCATAAGCTCTGGAGCATTCCATGTTGATGTTGAGCATAAGCTCTAGAGCATCAGATACTTGGCCATTGTATACCTAGGTGTATCGTACAAGTACATCCTAGCATTAGTGTTGAGCGAAGAGCTCTGGAATTGCACTAAATTTGTAACTCCCTATTAAAACATTGAGTATGGGCCCTGGTAAGCACTAGGGGTTACTGAAAATAATTTAATAACTTCTAAGTGAAAATTAATCGAGAAAAAATACTGATCTCATCAGACTTATTTATAAGTGATTAAATGAAATTTTGAATTTTTGTATTCTCATCAAGTACTGAAGAACTACCGCATTATACGATGGAAATCCAACATGCAAGGATATTTAGAGTTTCCTAGCCGAGTAGAACTAACCTTCTACCTACTTGACCTTAATGAATAAGTGTCATTAAGTCTAGCAATCATGGTATATGATGCCCAAAGATGAATGTTAACAAATGTCATATTATTATGTATTTTATACATGGGATGTATAAAGAATGAATATTTTAATAATATTAATGATGAAAGAAAGAAAGAAAATCTCCATCCATTATTATTTATTATGTAAAGATAATAAATAGTCCAAAACCTACAAAAGTCTAATTAGGAACTAGTTGAAAGTTCCTAAGTTAAAATATTAAAAATTACTCAAAGTAATTAAAAACGGTTAAATCAAGAAACCAAGGTTTCTTGATTTAACTGACCCTTTGACTGAAAAGTATCTCTATAAAGACTCAAGCCAAGGAAAGGATTGGGGTTCTGATCTATCATTTGGAGGAGTCATTTTATGCCTATTTTTGTCTCAAGAGAATTCTTGGAGAATGTTTTCCCGAAAGGAAAAAGGAGAACTAATCCAGACCTGATATACCAGATAGGAAACCCTACCTTAGGAGCTCTAAGCTACTTGCATGTTGGAGTCCAGCTAGGGGGGACTCATTAAAACAAAGAACGGCTCTGGGTCATTGTTCGGTGGAACGTTGTAGTTCCCAAGTGATTTTCTATACCAAGTTTACCCAGGGTTTATTTATTAGTTTACTTCTGCAAGTTTAATTTATTTACAAATGTTCATTAAGGGATTCTGCACCCTAGTGTTAATTCCTGCATTAGTTTTAATTTTGAAACTGGGTTAAGTACAATATAGGTTTTATTCCATATCTATTACTTATCTGGTCCTTTGGTCTTTATACTCTATTGACATATTCCCTTTGTCAGCAGAGGCAAGTTTTATATTNATATATATATATATATATCTGTATGTGTGTGTATAGACATCAACAATAAACAAATGAGAATACTATTTATAAGTATATATTAACATTTACAGAATGGAACTATGAATCTAATAAATTAAGTACAAACTATAATTATTCTTAAGATAAATACACCAGTAAAGACCTTCCAAGGTCTACATATTTAAATACAAGATAATTATTAAGCATTTCCATTAAAATTAACATCATCATAAACAATGAATAGGGTAACTATCATGACCATTCTTTGGTCCAAAGGTCAAGTCTCTTTTGACAATTTAAAATCTAGTCCTATAACATAAATCCACATAATCAAAACCTATGCCATAAAAATCAAATAGTCTCATTTAAATATCGCTCACAGCCATAGTAAAAAAATTAACCAAAATAATACCATAATCATTAACTAATGCACTCAGTAATTTCATAAGGTCGTAGGAACAAATATTGTAGACTATCATTTATAATCGCTACAAAACCACAATACCATCATATTAAAAACCCCAATATTATTTTGTACATGGGAATCGTTTTCATTTATAAAACACATTGAAACCTCTACACAGTACAAAGTAATTACAAGGGTGGACAAGAATCGAATCCTGTCGGCATCCAAGCCCCAACTCACATCCATATAAAAATACAACTTGTTACATCAACCACGAACAGGATTTCAACACTGTGGGTATTTTTTTACAATAAATCACGACCACTCTATACATAGAGGGTATGCGGGATTAAAAAATCAAACACATTCGCTACTATGAGTTCGTAAGACCCTAGGTTCTACATTTTTTCTATATACTACGACCTCAACCATTTTTGTTAAATACATAAACAACTAAAATCAAACCCCTAGATATCGCATGCCATGTCAATACAATAACCTACAGTAAACGATAGCCATTGTAGGTTATACCTAGGTTCTTCCACAGTTCACATTACACCACAAGAAATGATAATAGTAAAGTAAAAAACCCTTTAAGCTATCGCAGCTAATTGGGAGAACGCTCATGCCACTCATAGCAAGGCCTCAACCAAAGTGATTTCAACTATTACAGCTAAATAAAAACAATTAATACATAGTCCATAAACGAAGGCGAATGCCACATTTAACCCACAGAGCAAACAAATAGCACGGTATAAATTCATCACATCCACGGTATAATGTAATAACCATTGCCAATTCATAAACTCAGTATATATTATGTACAGTATTTTCAATCACGCAAGTCAAGTATTACCTAGTCGTGCTAAGGGCTATGGCACCATTACAAAAAATGGTGCTTCCCACACATAAAAGTACCAAATCCAAAATACAAGTTACAATGACATAAATTTATACATAGAGCTTGTAACTGCACTAAAGTTTTTCTCCTCATCCAAAAGGCCACAAAATTTAAAAACCCGAGACTGTTAACATAATCTTGAAGGAGAATTCAAAACCACACAGTGAAACCCCAAACTAAACAATGAGGACGAAACTTAGTTAGGCTGAGAGATAACAAGCATAGGCTTGTTTTACAAGATTACCTTACACCTTGGCATCATTTATGAACTAGCGAGGAAGCTTTGAGGCACGCTGTTCTTCGCCAACCATGGAGCCTGTAACCCACCAAAAAAAAAGAAATGAGGAGTATGAACTGTGGAGTCATGAAAAAACTACTAAATGTTGCCATAAAAACAACAAAGCTTACCTTCGATTAACCAATAGTTGCCTCCATTTTCTCCCTACACAGAGCTATGACCAAACCCCAAACAACCAAAACAAAATGACAAGCCATCGTGGAAGGCAAAACCTATTTTGGTTCTGCCATGATCCCGAAGGAGTGTTAATGGTGCCAGTTTGGTGTCCGCTATTGACACAAAACCCATTTCTCCATATTTTTCGAAAACAATGCATTAACATTGGTTTCCATCCCCATGAAAAGACTTAAACCCCAATCTTATATGGTTCAACCATATGTTAAGGAGACACCCCAAAAACTTGTTACAAGTATAATATATCACAAGGTTTTGTGTAATGTATAGTCCATACAATATATATGCCAACCCAAAATTTAAATACCAAGCATAAGATATAATGGGTATCGCATAGCCAAAGGATTAATCCTTGAACCTTTCTTTACCATATGCCATAAGCATTAAGCTTAGGAACCATGGCATATGAAATATGCCGTGGTAAAATAATAATCATAAATAAAATCAAGGTCTGATTCTTAAGTCCAAGTTTATAACCTCCCAAGAAATCAACAAAGGTTTTGTTAATACTTTTAATAAAATAAACGTAGAATGTAAATATACTGAGATATAAAATATGAAACATAAATACCTAATGAAGTATAAGTAGCACATAGGTAATCTAGCTATGATAAATATTTAATGAAAATAGTATTTACCTTGTTATTAATTTGATTTGGTAAGGAACCGTAGTAACAAGCACTAGGTATATTAAGATCAAGATATTAAGTGCTCTTTAAATAAGTCTCCATCGCTATGTTAAATTTGCATATGAAATGAAAGAGGTTCCTCAGTTCCAACAAAACTAAGTAAGCATGTTATACAAGTGAACACTTTACCTCTCAGAACGTCATGGGAGAATGAGTCCTACCACTCCACCCACTTTGTTCCACAAACAAAGTTAATTCAAGATTTTGTAAATAACAAGTAAACATACACAGAAATAAACGAAGTATATAAACCAGTAACTAGCACATACACAACAAAGTAAAACCATAATAATCAAGTAGTAATCAGATCCATGACGTCTTAAGTAAAATACCCTAATAATGTTGACTAAAAGTAAATGACATTACGTAAGAATATTTTACGACTAAACAGTGGTACAGGTAGTGTACAATCTACTTCCACAAGAAAAATAATATTACGCATAGGCAGTTTTTACTAGCCTAAAAATTTCTTTTTTCAATTTTTGGGGACATTACACAATCACAATTACTTATGTTAATAAATATCAAGTTTGAAAATGATTCGATATCAAGATTTGTGAAAGCGAAAATTGGGAAATAAGATATAGGCTCGAATTGGAGAGCTAGATTTACCATAAATATTTGTGCGAAAGAGAAAACAATACGAATAGGCATAATAAAACTTTAAACACCAAACAACTTTAACAAAATTAAAGTTCTACTGGTTTCAAGTGGAAAATTGGAAATAGGAACTTCGAATTTTGTTTATTTGAAAATACAAAACTTTCGAGGTCGGAAATGTTGCAAATTGAAATTGGGGAATCAGAAATTGTATCTTGTTGGAAAACATAGGACATAGGAATTACAGAATTGGAATTGTCAAAAATTGGTAATTGGGCAATTGAAAATAGGAAAATGGAATTTATGTGGGTATATGAAATTTTTACTCGGGAACATAAGTAGAATTAACATGGTGTGCTAGCTTGATTGATAATTATGTATTACACAGATATGGGTTCAAAACAATCCATTGCCTTTGATAATAGATAATGGAAGCCATAAGAAATTTGTTTCTGAATATATCATGAAGAAACTAGGCCTTGTCACCACTCAATATCCTCATCCTTATAATATCCGTTGAAAGAAGGATGGATAGGAACTCAGGATCACCTAACAATGTAAACTCACCTACTTCATTAAGCCTTTTGAATATGAAGTACGCTATGACATGGAACAACTTACCATATTTGACGCCTTTTTTTGGAAAAATTACTTATGGGATTGACATGGGCATTGTTAGTCACATCCTTAGAAGGTGATTGTCAAAATACAGAACCAATGGTATGGTATGCTAGAGTGACGACCTACACCAATATTTGTCATGGTATCTGCTAAACAAACAAAGAATATCATCAACCATGCTTAGAGATTCACATTGATCATGATCAAGCCTCAACATCCTAGGAAGACTACAACAACTGATCAACTCACCCACCAATGTAGATCCCGAAAGTAGCAACATATTGAAAATATTCTAGATGAATACTAGAATGTAATTCAAGAGATAGACAGAGTACCTCTACATTTATAGGTAAAAAACTCCATTGAACCTGTTCCCGGTTCTTCATTACTTAACGCATCTATTTAAAAAAGATCCATTAATGAGAATGAAGAGATTCAGAGATAGATTGAATATTTGATCAACAAAGGTCACATCCAACCCAACTCTTCTCCTTGTAGAATTCTAGTCGTCCTCATTCCAAATAAAGACGAGACTTTGAACATGTTCATCGACTACCGAGATCTCAACAATATTTTGGTAAAGAATATATACCCTATACCAAGGATATATGAACTAATCGACTGTATGAAAGGTGCTAAATTCCTTACTAAGCTTGACCTCAAATCAGGATATCATCAAATTCCGATCGATCCCACTGATGTATAGAAAGCTACTTTCAAAACCAAAGAAGCATTATTTGAATGGTTAGTTATGCCTGTCTACTTAACCAATGCACGCGTGACCTTCATGTGATATATGGATGATATTATTCAACCTTTCATTCACAAGTTTGTCATTGTATACCTAGATTATATCTTGATCTCTAGTCGATCATGGGAAGAACATGTCTGACAATTTCAACAAGTCCTTGACAATCTTCGACAACATCAACTCTATTTGAACATGGACAAATGCTCATTTGCGATGAACCACATCAAATATTTGGGGTATATAATCGACTCTGCAGGCATTCACATCGATCTAGACAAAGTACAAATACTTAAAAATTGGGCCCATTCCTAAAAACATTCATGAACTAAGAACTTTTCTTGGATTGGTGAATTTTTATCGACAATTCATACTCGGCTTTAGTCACATAGCTTGTCCTTTGAATCAGTTAACTAAGGGAAATGGGAAAAGTGTCTTCAAATGGACATCGACGCAACAACAATATTTTGAGTAGCTCAAACACAAGATTTGTACTGCACCGGTACTTTTGTTACCTAATTTTCATCAACCTTTTGGGATTTAGGTAGACGCATTGGACTATACCTTGGGCACAATGATCACTCAATCTGGTCACCCAGTCTCTTTTCATTCCAAAACTTTTAACAAAATCGTTAGAAGGTATTATACATATTAAAAGGAACTGTATGCCATTGTGCAAGCCCTTAAGAAATGGAGACATTACATTCTTGTTAAGGATATGATCATTCTTACTGACCACAAGCCTTTATAGTTCATCCCGTCCCAGTCAAAGTTACAAAAAACTGGACAACTCAAGTGGATTAATTACCTACAACAATTCTAGTTGGTAATTAAGTATCAGAATGGTAAAGCCAATGCCACATCCAATTAACTAAGTCGACAACCCATTGCTCTCTTTTTTATAGTGATGAGTATGAAGGGTTATGGCACCACTACTTGGACTCAATTGTATTTGGTAGACTGCAAATTTTATGCAATTGATCACAAATTCAAACTGAACCTTCATCCACTATCAACTATTTCCTTAAATATGCCTTGCTATACAAGATTGGAAAGATTTGTGTACCAATAGGTGAGCACCGACAAAAGCGTATTTGGGACGTGCACTACAACAATACTGCAGGACACTTTGGAGTAGTTAAGAACCTTGCCATCCTACATAATTATTTTTATCAACCTTCAATTAAGTCTGACATCAACAGGTAAATTCGATCATGCGTGGTTTGTGCCATTGCTAAACCACTAAATTGATGAAAAGGATTGTATGTTCCTTTTTTAGTTCCTAGTAGACCATGGTAATCTATTTCTATGGACTACTTGATGGGATATCATACTAGAAAAAATCAACATGATGTGATCTTCGTAGTAGTCAACATATTTTCCTAGATGACCATTTTCATTCCATGCAAGAAGACTACGACAATGAAACAGACTACTTAGCTCTTGTTCAAACATGTCTGGAAACATTATGGCTTACCAACGACCATCATTTCCAATAGAGATGATTTATTTGTCAGCATATTTTGGAAGACTCTTTGGAAATAGCTCGATACAAGATTTTCCTTATCTACAAATTTCCATCCTTATATAGACAGAGAGATGGAAGTTTTAAATTGCTTGGTATTACAACTACTATGCATGTACAACCACAAGCATCGTCAAACATGGAATGAAAGTCTCCCATCCATACAACATAGTTACAATCGTGCTCGACACAACTCTATGGGAAATATTCCATTTGGGATATGTTATAGATTTCAACCCTTAGTGTCCATTGAATTAATTAGTTCATTGAAACAGTCGAATGACATCGACTCTAACCGACGTGAATTTGAAAAAGCATTGAAGTTTCAAGATCAATTCTGCAACATCCAGAAACAAGCACATGAAATGTTGCAATGAGCTAATGTGAAAGATAAGGCCCAACAAAATAAGAATTGTATTCCTCATTCATTTCAAATTGGGGATCAAGTCTGGTTGCATCTCAAGAAGCAACGCTTCACTAGTCCATACAGGAACTTGAAGCCTTTGTGATATGGTCCATACATTATTCTTAAGTAGATTGAAGAAAACACTTTCTAGCTCGAAATTCCTTCATGCCTGGGTATGCATCCAGTATTTAATGTGGATATATTTAGAAAAAACCATGCACTACTATTAGAATATAATGACTTGGAGACAACAAAACTTGAAGACATCCATCCATATATTTAGGAGCCTCTTCCATGTGACACAATTGTGGGATGAAGAATACGCCATATAAGTACAGACACAATTCCATTATTTTAGGTGGATAAATCCATAAATATCCCAACACATGGAAAATGGTACTCTACTACTAAAATAACCAACAAGTTTCCTCTGTATGAGAAAACAATGGGGGCCATTGTTTCTTAAGAAAGGAGGTATGATCCACCCAACATTTGACATTGTTTGTTGAAGACAACAGATGCCAACATTGACTTTGACAAGTTCCGCTTCTCGACAGATTCAACATTGAATTCGACAAGTTCCTCACCTAGACATGTTCAATATCGACTTCGACATATTCAATACATCAATATGGATCGTTGACACCAACGATCGATGAACTACGACAAATTGTGTTTTTGTCTTTGAGTCACTTGTAATGCTTGAACTTTTGGAACCATTCCAACTACTCTTGTAACTGAGCATAACTGGTAGATAAACCAATCATTCTCAACACTCTATTTAAGAAAGTACATTATTGTAATATACAAAATTAATGAAGTAACAAAGATTGGTTCGAATTCTTGCATATTGTCTGTGCATGTGTCTATGTTTCGATGTGTAGTGTATTTCCTGCTTTTCTTGTTATTAATATGCTTCCACCATAATAGTACTTTATTTATACAATTGAAGTGTTGTCCCCTTCATGCACATAGGGGTGTTCGGATCACAATTCCTTTGTCTCCCTCAGCCACTTGCAAGTCATCCAGTATGTTGAAGACGATCCCTAAATTACTCCCACTATTGTTGCAAAGGTTCCCCAAAATCACCATAAGGGTAGAAGTGTAGGAGAAGGTTGAACCACAATATGGGAGGCCAAAGGAATTAACGAATTCCTTGGTAGGGGGAATTAAATCCACCCAATGGCTCCTACGTGCCTTTAGCTTCCAAATGTATCCCATGCCATTAGTAATTCAATTTCCTTGTTTTATTATTCATTTGAGAAATGAATTAGAAATCCTCATGCCATCCATTAATCATAGATTAAGGAATCCACATTCATTCAGGGTGGCTTCCATTTTGAACCACGATTTCCTTATCCAATTTTGTGGCTTCATTAGTGAAGTGATTGATAATGGTTTTGTTTTCTCTTCGAACATGAAGCAACAAAGTTTCCTTTAACCGATTGAGGTACATAAGGTCTACACATATATCCCAAATAAGATCGATACTTCTTAGCTAGATTGCTCCTAGGTTTGTTTAATAACTAGGAGGGAATCACCTATAATGTGGATCTTTTGTATTAGGAGGCTATAATCTAGTTCCAATCCCATGTAGAGGGCATACACCATTGCCATGTTATATTTTATATTTAAATATAAAAAACCATATTGCATTCCTTAGGATGTATGTGAAATATGTTTTTGAAACATTTCAATTTAATACTTTCCATTTTGCTAGAAGAGAAAAATACAAGAGAGAATTATTGTAATGGATCATTTTTAAAAGGTTCTTTTATACTTATTTATAAGAGATACATAGTGAATCTCATATAATAAAACACATGAGTTAAGAAATAGGGTAGGTGGTAAGAGATGTAGGAAAAAGTGAACAAGGGAATACTAATAAGTGTTATATGTTATTTAGATAATATTGACGAGGATAGATCATATCCATGGTAAGAAAGGTCTCATGAATCAATTCAATTCTCTAATCATTCACAATTATAAATTAATATCATTTTTTAAAATAAGATAAGCATCATTTCCTCAAAATATTAAAAGAAAAGAAAAAAATATATCTTGATGGTAATAACCCGGTTTTGACCCCATAGTATTTAAATTATACATGATGTATATATTATATTTGAATCATGGGAAGGAGCTCAAGGCCAAGGCCCTACTATCGATTTGGTATTTTTTGTATAGGTGATCAAGGTTGATTCCTATGGTGATAGTGCTAAGTCAAGCACATAATATATTTTGATATATCATGTAACTATGCAATTAATAAAATACCACAGCTAGCTATGGGACTGCAACGTGAAAGAGATGGGGGCATGATTTCATAGAGGAATAGGGAGGAATTTAAACCATAAGATTCTAGGTGAGCGGTCACAGGTTCAATCCTCACAAAACCCAGTTTAATCAGCATAAAAACCATTGCTGATTTGTTATCCGAATCGCCCAGCAGACACGAGACGGAATGAATCCTTTTGGATAGAAATTTCGCACCCACTAGTTGATATTAATCACCTTTTTAGTTAGCTATCAAAATGGTATAGAAACCATTGGATCTAGATCAATGTTGGACCTCAAATACACTAAAGAGGATTACATAAAGTATCACATCCACAAACACGGTGAGAATCTGTTTAAAATCCACTTACTTTACCTTTCAGGATGAATTCTATGAACAAACTGATGGTGTAGCGATGGAATATCCTGAGTCACTTATAGTGGCCAACATATACATGGAAAAATTTGAAAAGAAAGCCATTGACTCCTGGATTTTAAAAGCAAGGAATTGGAAAAGATTCGTAGATGACACTAATGTCATCTGGCTGCATGGGCAGGAGAACCTGGATTGTTTCTTAAACCACCTCAATAGCCAATAAGATCATATCAAATTCACAATGGATATTTAAGAAAATAATTCACTTCCCTTTCTTGATGTGCTCATCACAAGAAATAAATATGGTTCTCTTTCCCACCAGGTATACCGGAAAAAGACACACACTAACAAATACTTTCATGTGAGTTTGCACCATGAACTTTCTCAAAAACCTGGCATCATTAAAACCCTCCCCACCAGAGCAGTGAGAATTGCTGATAATAAAAATCTCGACAAAGAATTGGATCATCTATGCAAGGTCCTTCGAGATAATGGTTACAACATGGGGGACTTAAATCAAGCCTTCAAGAAATATTTGGAAAAGAAGATTAGGAACCTGGACGAAAAGGATGAAATCAAAGGAGTAATATTCCTACCATACATTTAAGGAACGATGGACAAGATATCGAGGGTACTAAAGAAAAAACATATTAGGACTATCTTCTCTCCTCCACATTCATTGGGAAACTTACATGATAAGACTAAAGACCTGGGGGATTCAAAACTAAAAACAGGGGTCTACTCTATTCCTTGTTCTTGCGGAAAACTATACATTGGTGAGACCAGGCATTTCATAAAGGTGAGATTAAAAGAGAAAAGTTCAGATATAGTGAATAATAGAATAGAAATACCTGTTGTGGCAGAACGCTCCATCAAGAACAACCATTACATGTGCATGGAACAAGCCAAAGTCATAGCCACTGAAGATCATTACAGGAAGAGTCGCATTCGAGCGGTGGTGGAAATTGAAAAGCACCCTAAAATTTTTAATAGAGATGATGGTCTGGTTATTAGTGGAATTTGAAAACCTCTCATCCGGAAACTAAGAGACAAAGAGATTAGTGGATAGACTCTTGAACTCCTTGGTTAACCAACAGTCTTCCATTTCTGTTTTATAGAATATGTTTCCTCAAATCCTCTCACACCTCTTGATGATGGACTCTGCTAAGCAGTCCAAAACATACGTCGAGTACGAAAAAACTGACAGATGTTTCCATACCAAAACAATGAAGATGAATATGGCTTGTGAAAAAAACAACATTAATTACCAATTATTCTTTGTCCATGCTTGTTCACTCAGCAAAATCATTGTGCACCGTTCATCTATTTGATGGTTGATCTCAACCATACATCTGTGTAAAATTTTCCCATTCATTATGTCATCCACCCTGTTTCATTCCCGATACCCAGTCATTCAATTTTCTTGTAGGAAAATGGTTGAGGCATTTAATTCCTTGGGTTGAGAAAGGCATGACAATCAACTTCATTACTAAACAAGCATGCATTCTACAGAGTCCATGTTCTTGCTTCTGAAGCAAGTAATACTAGAATTTACGTACCCAGTCTGTCAACCCAAGTCTTCATCTGAACGTTTTGGTCATTCGAACCATTACACCATATGATTCTACCACCACTTGTTCATTCATGATTATCCATTGTTCTTCTATTCAGACTTGCAGACAAGTGGTTCCATAGTGATTTTCTCTATGTTATAGGGTGAAGCCTGCCTTGTTGTGTTTTCCTTGTGGGTTGCTATGATGTGCATCCTTGTGTTGGTTTGAAGACCAAGGAGTGGAAGAGGCCTAGAATTGGATGATAAACCTAGTGAAGAGAGGAACCTCACAGACAGATCAAGAGGGGCTGGAAAATCCTTTCTGCACAATTTGAAAAGCATTGGAAGGGAAGGTATGGCTCAAGGGAACTATGGAGTAGTGAAGGGAATACTTCCTTGTGTTGGGTGGTGTAGATATTATGGAGGCCAAGCTATATCTTGTGTAGGTGTCCATAGCTCTATGGTTGATCTCACTAGCTTAGCAATTCTACCTTTCCAATGCCTTAGCAGTCTGATAAATCCTTCTATAGGTTGGTTTGACTATGTTTTGATGTGTGTGAGTCATTGCCTTAGTAGCCTGTGAAACCAAATTGTATATTGGCTTGGCTAGACAGTCTGTGAAACCCAATTGTGTGTTGGATTGACTATGCATGTTATGATCTGGCTGTGTGTAAGTCTATTGTTCCCTAGTTCCTTGTGGAAATCATGCCCAGCTCGAGGGTGGAAGTTGTGTTGAGAGATTGATAAACACAACTTTCCTATGGTTGGGTGGAACATCGCAGCAACATAGCTTGTTGTAGGACAAATCCATCATCAAGATAAGTATTGTTTGTCCTCCTTTTTTATGCATTGTAGTTTCTTATGAATGCTTGCAATGAATGAAGTATGACTTACTGTTGAATAGGTATCTTTGTTATGCTACTTTATGCCATGTATTTGTCTATGAAATGTTGTGTTCATGTTGAATGATTGTTGATGATTAAGTAGAGGTTTACTTGTGTATGTTCCCCTACATTTTACTCCTATATATGCCTTGTGTTTTTGCAATGCATTTTGCTTAATTCCTTAGAGGCTAAAAGCATCGTGATAGAATCAGAATGCATGTGATTCAGTGTTTTCTCCCCTTGGAATCCGCTTAAGGAAATCGGAAGGAGGAAACTGGAAAAGGGAAGTGAAACAAGGAATAAAGTTAGTTTTTCGAATGTCGAGATCTGCCTGCAAAAGCCGGAAAGAAATGAAAAGTCTAAGGAAAGGTCGAGTTTTCGACTTCCAAATCACTGTGGAAAGCAGAAAGGCAGAAGGTGAAAATTGACAATTTTGGAAAAGTTGAAGGGAAAAGATGGATTTCAGCGTTCTGAAGTCGGAAGTCATAAAGAGGAAGGTCGGAAGTTGGAAAGCAGGAAACTGATAGGCAAGGTAGTCATTTCATGCATTTCCGCATTCCGAGATCGAAAAGCAGAAAGCAGAAGTGTGGAAGGAGGATTAATGGTTGAACACTTCTGTTGAATGTTAAAGTTTTGATTCCCAAGTTCTGAGGTCAAAGGAGAAAAATGAAAGTGCAGAAGGTGGATTAATGGTTGAACACTACCATTGAATGTTAAAGTTACGAATCCCAAGTTTCAAGGTTGAAAAGGCAGAAGGTGAAAGAATGGAAGGCGGAAGGTGGAGTAATGGTTGAATATCTCCATCGCACATGGTGTTTCCTATTCATGAGCTCCACAAGTGGAAGATGAAAAGCGGAAGTGTAGAGGACGAAGTACAGAAAGAACAGGTCCAATTTAAAATTGGTGTTTCTGGTCGTAGAAGGGATATGTGAAGGGCGAAAAGACTGTTACAGTTCTTTTTAAGCTTGAGAATAAATGTTGAAGAGTGTCTTCACACCCATGCCCTGCATTTTGAAATGAGAACAAGGGTTCTTGAAGTAAAATTTTTAATAATTATGCATTATGGGGTATGGGAATGTTGCATTGTGGTATCAGAGCTATCAGTTGTAGCATTAGGACTGGATGGGCTAGAATGAGTAGTTAAAATAGATAAGAGTACCCTCTAATACCAACATTGTAGTACACTACATTGTGGTATCAAATCTGCTGGTTCTAGCATTGGGCCTGGATGGGCCAGAATGAGTAGTTAAAAGAGATAATAGTACCCTCTGATACCAACATTGTAGTACACTACATTGTATCAGAATTTTTGGTTGCAGCATTGGGCCTAAATGGTCCAAGTGAACAGTTTGTACGTGTTTTTGAATTCTGAGATTGTCTAACACTGTGTTTGATTAACAATTTTTTGCAAAGTCATAGTGCAACTGAAAATTGGGTTTTGGCTCAACCATGAGAACCTATGGTGTGAATGATGCATAGGATCCCTATAAGCATGAGGAAGATGCTATGGGGGAAAATGTTCAAGTTGGAAATGCTGAAACAAAGTCTAATGGAAAAATATTTCAAGAGACTCCACGAGATTTTGTAGCCACCATGAGAAGCTTAAGGGTGGATATGAAAAGTTACAGGGAAGATAATGAAATATTGGTTAAGGATCAAGAAGATCAAAATCATCTGAATGTAGCCATGCTGCAGAGTTTGAAAGAAATCCAGAGGAGGATGAACTCTAGGCATAGGGAAGTAAATCTGGAAGGAAGTAGGAGCGGCGCTAGAAGAAGAAAAAGGTCTTCTAGTGGATCATCTAACTACGAAGAACTCACTAGGGGTTCAAGTTCTTCTTCTCACAAGAATAAGAAAAAGAGGTGCTACCAAAACAACTCACATGATGAATTCAAGAAGACTGAGCCTCCTACATTTGATGGTGAGTTAAAGAATGGTCAAGAAGTTGAATCTTGGCTTCTTGAGATGAGAAAATATTTCCAAGTCTAAGAATACTTTGGAAATATGAAGGCTATGGTATCCATATTCAATTTTACTGGAATAGCATCCATATGGTGGGAGCACTTTAGACAAGTGAAGAAGATCAGTGAAAGGAAGATTGTGTAGAAGCAGTTCCATAAGTTTTTCAGGAAGAAGTACCTCTTTGATAGGTGCTATGATGATAAGATTAAAGAATTTCATGAGTTGATATTGGGGCAATGGAACATGGAATAGTATACAAATAAAATCTTGGACCTGTTGAGGTATGTCAGGTACATCAGAGATGATAAAGTAAAAATACAACATTTTATGAGTGGGTTTCCTCAGTCTTACAAAGACAAAATTGAATTTGATGAACCCAAAACTTTAGAAGAATCTCTAATAAATATTAAGTATTGTTATGATCAGAATAAAGGAAAACCTAATTACCATAAGACATGGAAGGATAAGAGAAGTAAGAATTCTAACCAAAGGAAGAAAGGTTTCAAACCCTATAACTTCTAAAACCAACAAAAGAAGACATCACAAGCTGTGACTAATACATCCAAAGTGATGGGAGAGAAGGCAAGAGATCCAAAAGAAGTCAGAGAACCTCTATAATGTTGGAGATGTGGAGGACCCCATCTGCGTAGAATTTTTCCACTTGATAAGGGGAATGTGAGGTAACTTCATAACATTCAAGAAGCTAAAAGAGTGGGTCAAGTTGCAAAGACCGTCCATAGAATTTATGCAGCACTAGAGGACTACTAGGCATATCATTGGTCAGCTGTGGTTGATGTTGTAAGTAAGATTGCAAAGCAATCTGTTTCTATTTTGATTGAACCTAGATCTACTCACATTTATATTACTCCTAGAGTTATTGAGATTTGTTCTTTTAAGAAGTTAAAGCATAAAAATTCATGGTTAGTCCAACTAGCCACTGGAACCAAGAGAAAAGTTAGTGAAGTGGTAGAAAAATTTCCATCGGTTATGAATGGATTGGTCACTTATGCAGATCTGAATGTTCTACCACTTGGTTTCTATGACATTCTCATTGGAATTGATTGGTTGGAAACACACAGAGTAAAACTTGATTGTTACAACAAGACCTTTGAGTGCATAGATGAATAAGGCCACTTAAGGGTTGTAAGAGGCATTCCAAAGGTGATCTATATTAGGAATATTTCATCCATGCTGCTGAAGAAGTTCTGTAGGAAAGGTTGCAGAGTGTATTCAACTCATGTGTTGGAGGAAGTAGAGAATGAAACTCTAAAATTGGAGGATTTTCATGTGTTGCGAGAATTCAGAGATGTTTTTCCTGATGGAATTCCAGGGCTTCCTCCAAACAGGGACATTGATTTCACAATTGAACTTGTGTTAGGAACAACACTAGTGTCCAAGACACCCTACAAGATGAGTACACCATAAATGCTAGAGCTAAATATGCAGCTGCAACAACTGTTGGAAATGAAGTACATCACATCAAGTGTGTCTCCTTCGGGAGCACCATTTCTGTTTGTGAAGAAGAAAGATGGTGCGCTTAGGTTTTTTATTGATTACAGACAGCCGAACAAAGTCACTGTGAAGAATAGATACCCTTTTCCTAGGAATGATGACCTATTTGATCAAATGAGAGGAGCAAAGATATTTTCCAAGATTGAATTAAGGTTTGGTTACCATGAGGTAAGAATCAAGGATGAAGACATTCATAAGACAAACTTCAGAACAAGGTATGGACATTGTGAGTTTGCAGTGGTACCATTTGGTCTCACAAATGTATCGGCTACATTTATGTTCCTTATGAATAGTGTCTTCAATAGGTATTTGGACAAGTTTTTTCTTGTTTTCATTGATGACATTCTTATTTACTCTAAGAATGAGGAAGAGCATGAAGAACATCTAATATTAACATTGCAATTATCCAGGGAGCATAAGATGTATGCAAAGTTGAGAAAGTGTGAATTCTATAAAGATAGGATTCATTATTTGAGTCACATTATTTGAAATGAGGGCATATCCATAGACCCTGAAAAGATTGAGGCCATTATAAATTGGCCTACCCCAAGAAATGTGACAGATGCAAGATATTTTATGGGCCTTATAGGTTACTACAGGAGATTCATTGAAGGCTTCTCCAAGGTTGGACATTCCATCACTTCTTTGCAAAAGAAGGGAATAACATTTGAATGGACACAAAGGTGTGAAGAAAGCTTCTAGCAATTGAAGAATATCCTCACAAGTGCATCGATTTTGAAAATTGCAGAATTTTTTTTTGTGGTGTATACTGATGCATGTAATAAAGGACTTGGAGGCATTATTATGCAAGACAACCATGTGGTATGCTATGATTCAAGAAAGTTTAAGGATTATGAGAAGAACTATTCCACTCATGATCTAGAACTTGCAGCCATAGTACATGCTCTCAAGATGCAAAGGCATTGCTTAATGGGCAGAAAATTTGAGTCAAGGACTGACCATTGTGGTCTGAAGTATTTGTTTGATCAACCTACTCTAAATTCTAGGAAAGCTAGATGGTTGGAGTTTTTATGTGAGTTTGATTTTGAAATCAAACACATAAAAGGAAAATAAAACAAGGTGGCTGATATACTTAGCAGGAAGGTGCATGAAATGAATGTGGCATCTCTTAGCATTTGTTAGAGAGATTTGAGACAACAACTTGTTAATCACACTGCTGATATGTATAGATCAAGGGAGAAATGCAGTAGCAAAGTCTTGAGAAGAGATATGAGGGATATAAACTAGAAGAAGATGGAATTCTTACTTATAAAAGAAAAATTTATATCCCAAATGTAGCAGATTTGAGGAGAATTGTTATGGATGAGATCCATCAAACTCCATATTCTGGTAATCTAGGATGCCAGAAGACAATTGCTACAGCCAGAATGCAGTATTTTTGGCCAGGCATGAAGAAGGACATTTTTTAGTATATTTCAAAGTGCATGAAATGCCAGCAGGTGAAGGTTGAGCATCAACACCCAGTTGGTTTGTTGTAACCTTTTCTAGTTCTAGAATGGAAATGGGAAGTTGTTTCCATGGATTTTATTATAGGATTGCCAATGACTAAGAGACAACATGATTCCATCGTGGTTATGGTGGACAATTTGACAAAGGAAATAAATTTTATACCAATTAATTCCACATATAAAATGAATGCCATTAAAAAAATTTTTATGAAGGAGATTTTCAGATTGCATGGATTACCTAAGGCAATAGTCTTTGACCAAGATCCTAAGCTCACTTCTAATTTTTGGAAGGTTCTATTTGTAGATTTGGGTACAAAGTTGAACTTCAACACTGCCTACCATCCTCGGATTGATGGTCGGACATAGAGAGTGAATCAAGTGCTTGAAGGCATGCTTCGCATGTATGTGATGGACAAACCAACCAAGTGGGAGGATTATTTACACTTGGTAGAGTTTACTTATAATAATGGGAAGCAAGCATCCTTGGGGATGAGTCCATATGAAGCTTTGTATGGAAGAAGGTGTAGGAGTCCTATTACATGGGATAATCCAGTGAATGTGATTGTACTTGGTCCATAATTTCTCAAGGAGATGGAGCAGGAGGTTGCAAAAATCAGGTGGAACCTAAAGGTAGTACAAGACATACATAAAATCTATGTAGATAAGTATAGAGTGCATAGAGAATTCAATGTTGGGGATCATGTTTATCTTAGAGTGAAGGCAAGGAAGAGATCCTTGAAGCTTAGAAGTTGTGCCAAGCTGTCACTTGGATACTGTGGGTCATTTTAAGTGCTTGGAAGAATAGGGCCAGTTTCATATAGACTTGCATTTCCTACTAACACTAGAGCTCATATTGTTTTTCATGTTTTTTTGCTTAAGAGATATCTACATGATCCTAACCATGTGATAAATTGTGATGTGATTCAAGTGGAACCTGAGGGATATTTCCAAACTGAGCCATTGCACATCCTCAACTGGAAGGTCACAGTGCTCCAGAATCGAGCCGTTGGATAGGTGAAGGTGCAGTGGGAGCACTATAGTCCTGAAGAGGCTGCGTGGGAGTTGGAGGATGCCATGCGATTGGTACATCCTTTTTTTTTCAATTTTGTAAAGCACCAAGGACAATGTTGTTGTAATGGGGAGGGGAATGTAATAGCCTAGTTTTGACCCCATGGTATTTGAATTGTACATGATGTATATATTGTATTTGAATCATGGAAAGGAGATTAAGGGAAAGGCCCTGCCATCGATTTGGTGTTTTTTATATAGGTGATCAAGTTTGATTACTATGGTGATAGTGCTAACTCAAGAACAATATATATTTTGATATACCATGTAGCTACGCACTTAGAAAAATACCACAGCTAGCTATGGGAATGCAACGTGAAAGATATGGGGGCATGATTTCACAGAGGAATAGGGAGGAATTTAAACCAACAGATGCCAGGTGAGTGATTACAAATTCAATCCTTACAAAACCCAGTTTAATAAACATAAAAACCTTCACTGATTTGTTATCCAAGTCACCCAACAGACGCGGGATGAAATGAATCCTTTTGGATAGAAATTTTGTGCCCGCTAGTTGATATTAAACAACTTGCTATTTAGACAACAAAATTAAATAGAAACCATTCGATATAGATCAACGGTGGACCTCAAATAAACTAAAGCGTATTTCATAAAGTATCACTCCCGTTAAAGTTTCCTCTGTCCGCGTTTTTTCACGCAGCGAAATTGCTATGTGCTGTCGATCTGTTTGATGGTTGATCTCAACCGTAGATCTGCGTAAAAGTTGCACATTCATTAGCTCATCCACCCTGGTTCATTCTCGGTACTCAGTCATTCAATTTTTTTGCAGGAAAATGGTTGAGGAAGTTAATGCTTTGGGCAAAGAAAGGCATGCTAGTTGACTTCGTGACTAAACAAGCCTGCAGTCTACAGAGGCCATGTTCCCTAGTTCCTTGTGGAAGTCATGCCCAGCTTGGGGGTGGCAGTTGTGTTGAGAGATTGATGAACACAACTAGCGTATGGTTGGGTGGAATGTTGCAACCACATAGCTTGTTGCATGACAACTCCATCATCAAGGTAGGTATTCTTTGTCTTTCTTGTTTATGCATTGTAGTTGCTTATGAATGTATAGGTTGAATTGATGATGATGAATGCTTGCAATGAATGAAGTAGGATTTACTGTTGAATAAGTATCTATGTTATGCTTGTTTATGCTATGTATTTGTCTATGAAATGATGTGTTCATGTTGATTGCTTGTTGATGATTAAGTAGAGGTTTACTTGTGTATGTTCCCCTACATTTTACTCCTATATATTCTTTGTGTTTTTGCAATTCATTTTGCTTAAGTCCTTTGAGGCTAAAATCCTAGTGGCAGGATTAGAATGCATGTGATTCAGTGTTTCTGCCCCTTGGAATTTGCCTAAGGAAATAAAAAGGCATAAACTGAAAAAGGGAAGTGAAACTAGGAAAAAAATTAGTTTTTTGCACCCCGCAATCCACATACGAAAGGAAGAAAGCAAAAAAGCAACAGAAAATTCCAAGGAAAGGTCAAGTTTCCAACTTCCGAACCACTGTGGAAAGTGGAAAGGCGGAAGGAGAAAATTGACAAATATGGAAAAGTTGAAGGAAAAAGATGGATTTCCGTGTTCTGAAGTCGGAAGTCGAAAAGTAGAAGGTCAGAAGCCAAAAAGCGGGAAACTGACAGGAAATGTAGTCATTTCGTGCATTTACGCATTCTGAGGTCAGAAGGCGAAAAGCAGAAGTGAGGAAGGCAGATTAATGGTTGAACACTTTCGTCAAATGTTAAAGTTTTGATTCTCGAGTTTTGAGGTCGGAAAGGAGGAAGGAGGAAGCACAAAAGGCGAAGGAATGGTCAAATATCTCTGTCGCACATGGTGTTTTCGATTCTTGAGCTCCGCAAACAAAAGACGAAAATCGAAAGTGTAGAAAGCGGAGTGCAGAAAGAATAGGTCCAGTGCAGAAATGGTGTTTCTCGCTGCAGAAAGGATCTGTGAAGGGTGGAAAGACTGTTATAGTGCTTTCGAAGCCTGAGAGTAAATGTTGAAGAGTGTGCTAACACCCATTCCGTGTGTTTTGAAAGGTGACAAGGGTTCTTGAAGTCAATTTTTTAATAATTCTGCATTATGGGGTATGGGGACGTGACATTGATTATCTTACGCATGACCATGACCAATATTCAGTGCCCATTAGTAGATGTGTTATACATTATTTTGGTCATTGCACTGAGAGGCACTCTACAGCCCAGTATGGGGGAGATCTTGTAACGTTATGTAACATTACGTAACATTATTTTTATTAATAACAAATAATTTTTTTAATTATAGGCCAAAATAAATGTCGCCATAAAAACCACCTAATATGAGGAAGATGTTGCAATATTCCTACCTAACAAATCAATAAAAAAGTAAAAATTTAATTATCCGTAAAAAAAATGGAAGATGTTGTAATATTCCTACCTAACAAAACAATAAAAAAAGCAAAAAATTAATTACCCGTAAAAAAAAATGTGAATCAAGAAAAAAAATACAATATGGGGGAGATGTTGTAATGTTCCTACCTAACAAAATAATAAAAAATAAAAAATTGAATTATCCGCAAAAAAATGTTGGCCTTGCACATGCTTTTAAAACTATGTGCACATGGTTTTAAAACCATGTGCAAGGCCTCCTAAACGAATCAATGGTTTTATTGTACATGGTTTAGGATGGGCCTTGCAAATGGTTTTAAGACCATGTGCAAGGCCTTGCATATTGTCTTAAAACCAAATGTTGTAATGTTTGTTCATAACAAAATAAAAAATAATAATAAATACTATATATGTGCCATAAATAATATTAAATATTAATAATAATAATATTATATGTGGACCTTAAATAAAAAGATGTGTCTTTTGGTTTGAATCAAATCAGTGGATACCTAAGAAGAGATTTGATCCTCTTGGGGCTTGATAGAGCCTAGGATTTGGATCTATGCTAGTTCAAAGCATTGGATTTGAATTTGGTCCTCATCATGTGTAAAAACATTAGTTGCCCAATTTTATCTAATAATTGAGGGGCATAGGTTTAGTGATGCATTCCATTTGTATATATTGAATTCCATCCACACTCATATCTTAAATGTTCATAGTCTGCCAATTAGCAAACTATGCACACATGATAAACTGGTAAAAGAAAATTGTGGAAATGCAAGTTTAACCCATAAATTTTTGAGGCCTCATAATTGTAAGGTCTTGATATCTCACCCCCACCACTTTCAATACTTTATATAAGAGGTTATTGGTAAGAATGAAACACCATTGTACATTCAAATAATACATACTCGATGCATTATTGTACCTTATATGCATCAAGATGATGATATTCGTGCACTCGATGCATATAAGTCGTATGCCAGAAGTTGATTTGAGAGATGTACAAGTCACTATTTTGATAGATGGTGATGACCATCAACTCCAAAATTATTTAAAGGACAAAAATATGGTATAAGTAGATGTCCAAAGTCTAAACAAGGTTTTATGAAAGCATAAGGTTTTCCAAACATAAGCGTTTGCATATGTTGCAATGACAATAACATTTTAATACACATGTTTATCACTTTATAATGTTCATAATCACCCCATTCATCCAAATCAATGTCAAAGTAAAAGTTGTTATGATTATTTCAGCTCCATTCAAGTCCTCCACATGAACCAACATGTGCATACTCACCCCATTCATCAAAATCAACTGAAAGTAAAAGTTGTTATGATTATTTCAGCTCCATTCAAGTCCTCCACATGCACCAACATGTGCATACTCACCCCATTCATCAAAATCAACTGAAAGTCAAGGGTTGTTGTGATTATTTCATCTAGATTCAACTCCCCACATGCACTCTGAGTGGTATTTGACATTATTGTCTATTTCTACAAATATTATCCAAATATTATTACACCAATTGATTCAAAGCATTTTACATACAGAAAATTCCAATTGTATTTACAAATTCCACTATTACAAATTCCACTCATAAAAATTTGGATTAAGATGAGAATATTTTGTCCATGCTGGACATGGATTTCAATCATATTCATATTTTTTTCCAAGAAGTCAATCATATTCGTATTATACTTATCTTCATCAATTTTAATCTTCGCTTCAATTCAGCGGAAAGGAAACACAAAAAATAAAGAAGATAATTGATTCATTCAATCAATCAGGGTCAGTTACAGTGGGTCAAGCTTCAATTCAGCATAAAGAAAAATATGAAAATTGATTATGCAATCAATCAAGATCAGTTACAGTCAGTCAAAGTAATGAACATATCAGACAGACATCATTTAATTATTATCAGCGAACGTGACCGATGGATTGAGACTCAGCATATATATATTCGATAAAGTAATTGTAGTCAATCCATAAAGATTATGGGCAGGTTAACAGGTTCAGTATGGAGTTGTCTAAATTATATTGCAGTAAATTACGTTTTTAAGTTCTTCAAGTTTCATAGCTTTAGAATATTTATTTATATTTCAGGGAACTGATTGAGCCAGAATTGAGAAAAACAAGATTATTTCATGTATGATATTCGAATTATGCTGGAAAGTTAAATCATATCTGGAAAAAAATATATATTAAATTTGTCCCACCAACAAGTCAACATACTCCAACTACAATATATAAATATAAGATCATCTGCATACTCGAACACTGAAATTCTAAAAAAATAATTTAAGATTCAGGCCGTCATTGTGTTCTCGTCATTCTCATGAACAAAGATGAATAGAAAAGGTTAGGTATGATGTTAAAGTTGGCATTGAGTAATCTTGATATCATTTTCATATTGGATTTGTTTTAACTTATTCCAATTACAATATTTAATTATAAGGATATTTGCATACTCTGAATACTGAAGTAAAATTAAAAGAAAATCATGTCAAGTTTTTACAGAGTAGAAATATCATATAAAGTTTGTCAGAAAAGAGAAAAGTTAAACAAGTTTATTAGCACAACTACAAGTAAAGTGGCAGGTGAATGTCTATAGGCACAACTGACCATTTAGTTTTCTGAAGATAGCTAGCTCTTAAACAAAGACTAAAATATACAATTTTATATCCATTATTCATGCCAGACTGTTCAATTTAATATAAACACAAAACACATACTATTTAGTAATAATAATAATAACTGATAGAAAAAATAAAAACAAATTGTTACCTATTTCTTGAACCACCTTTTAACTAAATGTTATTTAAATTTTAATCAAGATTCATTTAAGCATAATGTAATATACTATTACCATGAAATGAATCTCTATTGTACACTTGTTACAATTGGGTTAATCTTGTTGATCCCCTCAAAAAACTCCAAAATCTGAGACAACATCTTAATGCTTATAGACAAACAAAAACAAATTGTTAATATCTAAATGCCTATACCCAAACAGAAACAAATTGTTACAAGTTTCTTTATCAAGATGCATTCAATCATAACAAAATACTACTGCCAATCCTTGTTGTACATTTGTTACACTTTCGTTAATCTTTTAATATGCTTAAACAAATACAAAATTTGAGATAATATCCAAATACCTATAAACATAAAAGCCCTAAATATTAGATAATATCTAAAAGACTTATAATCATAATTATATATTATTGAAATAAGTAAAATTACTCATGATATACTTTGCATAGCTAAGCAAATTTGCCAATTAACCATAATAATGATCTCAAAAGATCTTAAGCACTCACAAATAGATATATGACATTAAAAATCACACTGTATAGATATATCTAATGTGTAATATCTCAAACAGATCGAGGGCACTGTGTTCTTTTGTCATGTTATCGAGTTGAAAGTTGAAGATTCCTGTGACTAATCTTTTTAGAGATTTGAATATGATGCTGAAATTCGAAATGAATTTAACCTGTAAGGATCATGACCAGTGCCACTATACCATCGTCACCGTACTTTGAATTTATGGATTTCTATATTTCTAGATCAGTACAGTTCATTTTTGGATCGCCATGAGATAGCCTGTATTCATATAGTCTAATCATAATCTTTGACATTTTTGACATTTTCAGTACAGGATAGAATAGCCTAAGTAGTGGATTATGATACTGTAAGAATAAGACTGGCCGAACTAGGGAGTAATGGCAATCTATGAAAATGGCGGCCTTAAATATGGAATAGCAATGGCAATCAATGCACACTGTACAGTCAATGATATTGATATGCACAACTTTAAAAAAAGAGATCAAAATTTCAACATTGTCCACAAATCCTCATAGAAAAATGCATGTTCGTTCCATTATAATAAAATAATGATCGCAACTACTTCAACATGTAAGGGAGAGGTTGGCGAACCAATGGTATATGGTGACCCAGGGATTATTTAAACATTTGTATATGGCGCAAGCAAGCATAGAACCTGCATAGAAAATTCTAGATTTGATTTTCATGGTAGGTTGTCATCAGCGCTGTAAAGTTATGTGCTGTTGACACACGCGAAATTAGAATAGAATTAATGTGTTATGGATCTTTATCCTACACTAGGCTGTCTTACTGAGAAGGGTAAAGGAGTAAGCTATCTACTTTACCAAGGTTTTTTTTAAGGAAAAAATACCAATCTTATATTCATAAGAATCTAAAAGACATAATTTACAATCAACCATACATCCATCAATCTGCCAGGTGGAAAGATAAGCGTTCCATCCACCCAGGATCACAAGGGATAGGTCAAAAACAGCAGGCCTGCAGAAAAAAACAAAGTCTGAAATAGTATAATATACAATCCAGCCAGCTAGCAAAGGTACTTTACCAAGGTTAAGTGAACTGAATGCAAATAAGGTAAATAGATTACTCCTTACAAAATCTTTAGTAATATAAAATCTTAATTCATATTTTAAAGTTCAACAATTTTTATTTTTTATTTTTTATCTCCAAACCCTTCAAAGAACGTTGGTAAGAATTGGTCCTATAAATTGTAACGGATCGATGATCGAGATGAATATACAGCGTACACTTGAATGTGATATCATCAAAGCTCGAAAAGTGATTTAAAAAATGACAAATATTTTATAGGTGTAGGTGTAGGTGTAGGTGTTTGAATTTATGATTTTCTTGAAAAAGACATTTTTAATGATTACATGGCCACTATATATATGTAACTTCACCGATATATATGACTTCACATTAATATCTCAATAAAATAAGTTGAATTTGATATAGACACAATATGTTCCTTGACCTAACAAAAAGTGCGTTAAAGTTTACTTTCCATTACATGATACCTAATAAATTCGGTATGTATAATAAATTATGTATGTATATATAGTTATGTTTATTATTATTATAAAAATAAAAATGGGTTTAGTTTTATCTATATAGTATATTAATAGAGAATTGTTTTTTAATAAATAAAAATAATTTTTTTTTAATATAATTTTTTAATTAGAGTTATAAATTGAAAATAAATAAATTATTATAATTTTTTTTATAATTATTTAAATTTGATTATTAATAATTTAATATCGAAATATAATTATAAAAAAGGAAGTTTACACCAAAATATAATTATCGAGCCAAAATATAATTATCGAGTTAGATCTTGTAAACTTACACGCGATCTTATCATTTTGTTAATACCCGTAACAAAGATAATGATTGTACACCCACCAACAAACATTTACATGTTCCATGGATTGGAAATATGTTGGAACTTTGTTTCAGAAATATGTTGGTAATGTTGTTTATTGACCACATTTTTAATGTGCTTAGTGTCATTATGATAACAATGGTAACATTTAAAGTCACCAATGGTGACGAATTACATGCAATGGAACACCTTAGATTTTATGCAATGACGTATCTTAGATTTTATGGTACCACTTGTATCACACTTGTTAGTTAACATGTTAAGAGAGTTATCTTCTTTATGAGCTCCTTTTACCAAGTGGGTTTTTATATCTCACATATTCATTAAGAAAGGCGATCTTCTCATTGTTGACCCTATAGTTATTGAGTTTTTGAGCCTTAATGTATAGAACATTTAAATAATTTGTTAGATTTTATATTAAATAACATACAAATACAATATAAACTCAAAATATTGTTGGATGATGTGTGAAGTTATTATTTAGAAAGAAAATGTATGATGATGTCTAAGTTATTAAAAAAATTGGTTTAAATATTTTATTGTTATTTAAAAAGAAAAATTATTTAAATATTCTATTATTGGGTTAAGAGTTATAATATAAAATTAAATTTACATTTTGAATGATTATATAAAAAAATGAATATGTATGATATGTTCTTATTATATTTGTTGAAAAGAGACACCCTCTCATCCATGAGATCTTAGTTATGTACTATATAAATAATTCCATTGAGATGTTTAGGAGTGCACACAACTTAAATTTTAAATAATTTCATTGTGATGCTTAAGAGCACACATAAGTCAAATTCTAACAATTTTTATAAATATTTTATTAATGAATAAAACACACATTTTTCTTTAGGATGTAGATAGTTGAACACGGTTGTTGCAATGTAGCATATGCTAAAATGTTTCAAGCTAGTGGATCCATAAAGGATATGAAATTGGGTCATGGTGGTGTGGCAAGTTTTCTAATAATATCATTGCACATACATTTTATAAAAGGAACGGTTAGTGGGGTATTGTTGCAAGAAGTTAATGGTCTATAGTATTATAGTTAAGACTTAGAAAATAGAATTTTTTTTTATGTAGAATGTTCACGAGGTAATAAGGTATCCCTTGCAACCTTTCTTCAACTTAATTGTGTAAGTTTCTTTTTTTTATAGAATGGATCATGGATTCAGGTGCTTCTCATTGTATGACAGGTTATTCTTAATTTTTTTACTTGTTATGAGAAAGATAATCATTTAGCTCAAATAAATTCTATTTATAGTGACGATAACCAGCATAAAATTATTGGTTTTAGAAATGTGGATGTTCCAAATGTTTAAATGAAAGATGGATTTCATGTAAATAGATTCCAATCAATATGTATTGGATGGATGCAAGAAGTTTCTTCCCAAAATAACTGGAATGGGAACATGTGATTGCTAAATTTTTTTAGGAATGTACACATTTAAGAAATGTGCACATGTTCCTATTTGAATTGTTTCATCCCTTGTCAAACTTCCATGTATTTTGGATGCATGCCACCACATTTCCCTCCATGTAAATTTTAGCCTATGTTAAAAAATAACATAACGAAGATCTAACCAAAGTCCAATAGAGCATAACAAAGGCCTTGTGCCTAAAATGGAAATTTTAATACTCAAGAGCAATGAAAAGTACTTACAACCCATGAAACTTTCTAGGATATATAAAGCCATTATTTAAGGAAAATGTTCCTAGTTGTTAGAAAAATATAAGACATAAGTAAACAACAATAATAATAGAACATGGGATTTATGTGGAAACCTTGTTGTAAGCAAGTAAAACCATAGGGTAAAGGTGGCTTCGATTTTTATTATTACTCGACAAAAGAATTAAAATCATATTCTTATTCCTCTAGTATATTACAATGTTGAGGGGTAACTTTATACAATACATATGATGCTTCCAAAGGAACAAAAATACACTAGAAGGGTCTATACAATTTTTTCTTTAATTGCTTTACCCTAGAACCCTGAGAGAGTGGAGCCCCTACCCCCCACCCCTTTCACTCTAACCACCCTACACACCTAATGCATAACATGGAACTAGTTGAAAACTCTACAAAAATAATTTTGGGGATCTAGATATTTTCTTCATATCCTAAAATTATCCCACTTGGAGTTAGTATACATGAAGTTCTTTTCCAATGCTCTCCACCCATGTTTCGTTTCCCAATGTTGCATTCATTATCTTTTTAGAAAACCTAGAGAATTTTTTCACCATTCAAACTTCTCTATCCTTACTAGCTTTGTAAGGATATCTATAGTATTCTCATCATTATAAATTTTCTCCAATAACATCCTATAGTCTTCCACCACTTTTGTTACGAAATGGTACTTAAAATCAATATGATTCGTGTGATCATGAAATGATAGATCATTCACTAAGTGAATGACACTTTTACTATCACAACACAAAGTGATATTCCCATGTATCATCTTGAATTCATCCATTAGTTGCTCTAACCATATTGCCCCTATACCGGCCTTAGTTATTGCCACATATTCTAATTTATTGGTTGATAAATCCACCATTGGGTGAAACTTAAATGTCTAGATTACATCTCCACTAGTAAGAGTGAAAGTATATCCCATAGTAGAGTTTATTCCATCTCTATCTCCACCAAAATTAGAATTTATAAAACCTTTAATTTCTAAATATGATAGTCTGTAGCAAATAAAAACATATAAAGTGCTCGTTTAATATCTAAGTATCCACTTCACAACATTCTAATCCTCCTCACCAGGATTTACGATGAATTAGCTAACAACTCCCACTACTTGATCAATATACAATATGGTGTTCACTCAACTCTGTAGAACATGAACAACCTTCATCTATGATACCATGTAGAAATTGCATCTTTGATACCATGTATAAATAGAGCGTTGGTACAAAGAAGAAGCACGAGAGGTAGATCTTGCTACAAGACAATTCTCACAAGAATGCACAAGGAAAATAGAGAGAACATAGAGAGATTGAATCACATGAAGAAGAGATTAATATTGGATTGTATCCTTCCATTCGTTAATGATGAATAATAGAGTACAGAAATAGTACATCCCTAATGTAAATTCAATTTGCATAGGATACAACTCATCTAGGTTAGAAAGAATACTTACTAAATATGATAAACCCCCATAGGTGGCTAAAGAAGTTTCCTAATCTGTCAAGGCCCTCACGAATTAGATAAAGCATAAGTGAGTTGCATGGATGATGGAATTCTAATCTTGGAATCTGGAGAGAAAAACATGGAGTATGGGTTGGCAACAAAAGATTGCAGTTTCCTAGTTGACTAGATTTAGCTTATCCATTGAAAAACCTGAATAAAGTAGTATAAAGACATAATATGCAGGAAGGTGCAATTACTAATTCTGGAAGTCAATAAAGTTTGGAGGATCTAACCAAAATCAAGAAAGAGGCACTCATGGGGTATATATGTGTTGACCAAGTGGTGGGGGTGGATGCCAACTATCTAGGATAGTAGGCAGGAAATTAATCAAATAATGATTAAATATTTTAACTTACGTATGACATGGGTCTATAATATCCCAATAGGAAGTGTTGCTGCTGCAACTGCCTCTCCAAAATTTTTCATTCCCCTCCTTACAAATTGATTTTAAAGTCTTTTTTAGATAGGTTTTTATCCTTGAAGTTTCATTCCATAACTTAGTTTTTTCTTTGATTAAGCAAGAAAAGTTATTTTGCTAAGTTAGAAAAATCATATTTTTCTTTCGACATGTCGAAATAACTCAACGAGTCTAATTGACACATTGGAAGAACTCAACTTTTTTGTCCGACATATCGGATCAACTTGGCTAGTTTTGCCAACGTATCGGAATAACTCAACGAGTTCTTTCGACACAGTCGAAAATCACTCGCGAGTTGTTTCTGATGTTCTTTTAGACAATTATTTTTTGCTTGACAAGTGTTGAATTTTTTGACCAAGGACGAAGTCTTTATCGAAATAATTTGATGAGTTTCTACCGATAGTGTCACCGAAACTCAACCTTTTCAACTGACACTATAGGAGAAACTCACTCTTTCTTGGAGACTCTCTTTATCGAAATAGTTTCTTGAGTTTACCGAAAGATCTCGCTGATTTTTTCTGACATTGTGGGAAAAAATCAATGTTTGCAATGGACATGTTTGATAAAAATTAGAATTTGCAGCCGACAGTTTTCATCGGAACACTTTTGTAAGTTGTGTTGACGATTTCTTTATCGAAAGAGTTTGACGATTTTTCATTGACATTCTCGGTGAAACTCAAGCTTTGTACCTGACACTATCACAGAAAACTCAGAGTTTGATGTCGACACATCAACAAACTCGAGGAAATATTCCAATAGAGTTTAATGTGAAGTGCCACAACAACGTTTCGAGCCCGTCGCATTTAACTTACCCAACCACTGTATTAATTACATTTTGGGAATGTTTTTCTATATAAACGTGGTGAGTTTTTACGGTTTGTTACTGCAATCCCATTTTGGACACATCGAATAACCACTGGAGACTTAGAACTTTTGAATTACCTCTCCAAGCACTGCACCCATATCAAAGTTTTCCACGTAGGCCCTTAAACGTATCTTTTCTCCTATGTTATTCTAGAAGCTTGAAAGGACAATATTGTTGGAGGTTTAGGGTTACTATGGTGGGTTTTTTCTATCACAGTATGCTACCTTGTTTTAAAGCTAACCTCATCCCATAGGGTTCTAGTCTTAATTGGTTGACCACCAAAATTTTCCCGAGTTTGGTTTCAAGAAAACCCTTGACCTCACTAAGCGCTCTTCTAGCCTACTAGCCCGACTATCAAGGGATTTGTCTCAACCTTCGCCGCACCATTTGGTTTTGTTATTCGAGTCATAGATCTATGTATGTCAAACTTCAGAGTTTTTATGATGAAACTAGTCCAGGACAGATGTTTCGTCGTCTGCATATTATTTAGATTGAGTTCATCCATAGATGAGTATGCAGTGGTAGGGAAACCCTTGGCATATTTTCACTTCGAATACCGCTATGATTTAAAAAAAATTCCTAGGGTTTCTTTTCACACAATTTTTGACTCCATTCTTTCCTCCTTAGAAGTTTTTTGCACGTTTTACTCACTGGCTACAACGACGAATCCATTCATAGATATGATCTATGATATGGGTAGCAGTGTTTTGTCTATAGGATAACAGGATTTCCATGGCCTCATTTTAATAGATGGGTAACTAGAAGTATTATAGAAACATCTAGGCTAATGAGGAAAAGTATGGATAAGTGGCATGGGGAATTTCAATGTACCATTTGGTTGCAACACTAGTGAGTGTGTGGTGGAATAGCCACATTTATATAGAATCATCCACTATGTTGTTTGAGGAACACCATAAGTGGAAATACATAATATGGTTCTAAGAGTCTTCTCCTGCTTTTCCCTCAAACTTAGGGATGTCTGAAGGGAGTTTGGTAGGCATGGGAGGCCATGAAAGATGGCGTGATTCATTAATCATGCCAAATAAAGAAGGTTGAGACTAGCCATGAATGGTAGAATAGGACATGGACTAGATCGGGAAGGACCAGCAATGGTGTCGGTGCCAATAGGTATGTAGTTCCCGTGGGAAAATAGGGGCGGCTAAGGCTCACTTATGATAGTAGGAGTAGTCACTGGAATGGTGTCAATAGACAAAATGGTGGCATAGATCTTGTTACCAACTAAGTTGCACTAAGTTTTATTTCTAAATAGGATTCCAAAGACAAACAATTACTTGTTCAAATTTCAAGTTCAGAAGTCCATACAACACTTCTTCGAGCCCTTTTTTTAATTTTTTACCATGTTCATACCCCATGGGGAATTGTAATAAAATGAGTTATCATCATGACTAGTTTATGTAAAAGGTTCGATTTCCTAGGAATTAGTCATCAGTTCTTTAATCCTCGGTTTTTTTTCCTTGTTAATTTTCTATAATTTTTAAGTGATAAATAATTTCCAAGTTTTTCATGCAAGTCTCCAAAGCTAGAATAATTGCCTTGGTGGTTAGGCCTTTGGAGGTTATTAAAACATATGTGTCGATGTATTTACCATTATAATCATTATTTTTAGTCATTATGAACATGTCCTAAGTCCCCCATATTTTTTTTAAGTTCTGGAAAAATATTTTTTTCCCATTTTTAGAGGCTTATTTTAATAAGTTGGTTGTAAAACTGTAAAAAGTCATAAAAGTGTGGCTAGGAGGTTTTTTTTTTCCATTGGGGTGCTTGTTTTCTAACTCATAAAACCCACTTAAACCCTAGACCCACTTTATTGAGTTTTTGAGTAATTATTTATCTCCAAAGTTAATAATTACTCGAAAAAATTAGAAAAAAATGGAAAATTTGAGAAATTCTGCAACTCATAAAAAATTGGAAACTTGACGAAAATTGATTCCGTGAGTAGGAAAAGGTAAAAATAATTATTCCTAAGGATTTACAAGTCACCAAAAGGAAGGAAATGGTTTATAAATATCAAATTGGAGTTTTTTCCAAGAGAGGGTTGCTTTTCTAAAGAAAGAAAGATTTGGTTTCTCGTTAAGCTTTTGGCATTTTCGTAATTGCTTTATTTATACCCCAATGCATGGGAATACAACACACATACAGCTCACTCCAATCTATCAATCTCATCCTTTAGCAAGTGTGCCCCCTCATGCTGAGTTTTTTTATTTGAGAGAGAAAGTTCTCTTCATTTTGGAAGAAGAAATTTTATGGAACTTATGCTCCTATATATTGTAATTGTTTATTGAATGAAATCAAAAGGATTTGAAGGAATAATTTTGTTGGGAATCAGTGTGTGGTGATTTCTTGTGCTACATGAGGTATAATTGTATTAGTTTCTTGTTACATGCTTTGTTGTTCTGACCAGTCTTTAAAGGATTAATGATAATTGATAGAAGAGGATAAATAAGTATTTTCTTATTCATTTCTTCGACTTATTTATGTGGATAGATCCTATAATTGTTTTCTTTACTTGTTTGTATGCATTATTTGTAATAATTTTCATAGGTACTCCTATATATAACACTTTGGTATAGTCATTGTTCAAACTGTGCAGGGATATCTAGCGTAAAGGAGTATTAGTTATTGTTCGATTCCATCACACCTCTATGTTCATTTGAAGAGATATCAATCCCTCTGCTCTCCATTTGAGGAATCCATTGCGCTGGTTTCTTGAATCATGGATTTTCTTACTATCTTGTCATTTAAATTCACACTATTCCTTGCTACTTTACTTGTACTAATTACGATGATTGTTTTGAAATATTTAAATCATATCTTAGGAATACTCTTTAGTATAAGTTCTTAAAAGGTAATATCTAAAGCGTTTGAAGTTTTAACATTTCATTATAGATCCCTATTTTGCATCTAGTTTTAAAGTTTAACAAAAAATGTATTTTTCGGTATTTAAGACTAGTTAAATTTTTATGCTTTTAAACTATTATTTGGAATCTTAGTGTCATATTTAGTCGCTGATTTCTGCATTTTGATGAACAGGAAAAAATAACTACTTCCCAAATTTCGAAGAATAAAGTCATCTAGAACTCCCTTTTCCTTGTGTACCTTTCATAAATATTTTAAAGCTTCTACAGACTTTTAAACTTGTCTCTCCTATTCTACAAAGGAACACAAGTATTTCTTTATAATATTCATTGTAAAAAATAGAAGCAAGTGGGTATCCAAGTTTCCACACCGCATCCCCTTAGGAGGTATTTGTACTTTTTTTCTTCAATTTTTTATTTTTTCAACTTGTATTTTTATTTTCATTAAGTAAAATTAATGAATCCAACTATGTTATCGGTAATGAGAGTATCACCACTATGATTTAAATAACTCAAATCTAGTCTAAAATTCTTAAAATAAACAAGAATTTAATTCCTATATGCTCTTGTGACCACTCCAGGCCATTGGATAGATCAATGGGAGATTTAGAAAGGGATTGGAGTGACTAGTAATTAGTTGAACACTTCAATCAAACCCTAAAGTGAAAATCCAACACTTTCAATATTATTAAGTTGTGGGGAAATTCTACAAGTGAAGTGGAAACTTCTAGAAAGTCATCGTGGGGCCCCGTTAGGCTACACCCTTATTGGTGTAGTGTTGAATGAAACAACATGACTCCATCTAGCCTATAGGTCACTATGAGAACCACCTCTTAGTAAATACATACATATTCCACCTACCCCTTGGGTATATATGGAATACCATTTCCCCTTTTTAATAATTAGATCATTCCCATATTTTTAATAAAATTAACCAAGAATCAACCCACTCCTTAATCACTCATCTAATTAATTTAAAATGAACCCACCGAGACAATTGTAATACTTATTGAGACATCACTAGAAACTCACATTCATGCAAGCACTCCAATATAACTGGTCTTTATTTCATCATTTATTTATGAGAATTTAAGTTAATTCATGTGTTGAGTGAATGATGTTTACATAGTGGTGACTTATTTAATTTTTGCAAAGTTATCTTAGTTGTAACATTTATATCATTATATCTCCTAGACTAGTTGTTTTACTTTCATAGAGTACACAACCTTAGTTTATTTTGATTAGGTACCACCCCCCTTGTCTTCGCTAGAAGAGAGCCTAGACGGAGGAGTCAATATCAAGTAACAACACTTGACTATTGATTTCCCTCAAGGTCACACCCAATGGCTTGAATATTTCTTCCATGTGACCCAAGGTGCGAATTAGGTAGTAACAGGGTCAATTCCCCCATGCATAAATGAAGGTATAGAGTGAACCACGATGTCCAGAGTGGGGACACCACTAGTGGGTAGAAGACGAACAACAATGTGTGTAGTTGAAAGGGGACCACTAGGACCAAGAACTATTGGTCCGATATAAGGGATGCATGGTATAACAGGTGGAGCAGAAACAAGTCCACTATCAACCATCCCCTCTGAAAGGGGTTTTTAGGTGCACTGTCTATGGGGCTAGATGGGGAAGTGAACAAGGTAGGTTTAGATTGATAGGAATCTGATTTAGACTCTAATGTAGTGTAGGGATTTGAAAGTGGTGAATGACATGAAATATGGATCCGATGATGATGGTTCAAGGAATGGAATTAAGGGGTATGCCCCCTAAGTCTCTAGAAGTAACATGACAGAGAAATGATGACGTGGTGGTGTGTTATGTGATGGGTGAAGGATCAAGGGTGTCAAACAAAATTCCAATTACATTCGAGTGTGAAGAAGGAGAGATGATAAATGGGGGCACACACGCCAAAAATAAATATCTAAAATCAAACTGCAATAACATGTCACAATAGGTGAGTCTACAACAAGGTAAGCATAAATCCAACAAACAACACTACCTATTAATACAATGATGCACTAACCTATGGGGTATAAGTGCAAGAAAGCTTCTTTTTACAAGATGGAAGCCCCTCACAAATTGTATAATTTGTTGGGTGGTCAAATCCACAACTAAACAATATGAAATGGAAGAACCAAAGGATAAGAGAATCCCACTACCTAGAGGGACCTTGGGTAAAATATCCCTAATATACTGGAAACTAGGATACCTCGTTTGAGAGACGTCCGAGATGGTTTGCAGGCTCTTCATCCCTTTGGTCCTAGACACCTGATATGGTCCTCTACATGCATGAGGAGGACTATGAAGGGTTAGGCATTGGTACAGAATAAAGTGTGGCATTCCACCCTGACTTTCAAAACACCTACGCTGTGTCTTACCCCCGCAGAATGGGAGGCCCCTCGATAAACTATTCATGACCATGTCAATAAATACTAGATGATTTTAGATCCCTAGAAGTCAACAACTATGTCTCAGATGTAAGTGACAAAGGGGTTTTATTTGGATGCATATCCCTAGTGTCCAAACTTAACTACAATATTGTTTTGGTCCTCAAATGAGATTACAATGTTGGTTGAGTTAAGTTAAATTTTAGGCTCAGCTTGGGGTCATGAATCAAGCAATTTACTTTAGAGTGTGAGATATGTGCACAAGAGATGTGTAATGTCTAAAGCCTAACGATCTGACTGTCGAGTCACAAATGTAGAAAAATAAATAACAGTAAATGATAGTAATTTTTTTTTCAAAACAACTAATTCTTCCAAAAAGCAAAATGTACACAAGTAATTGAGCGCATAAGGAACTTAAAAGGATGTAGGAAACACAGAGAGGGTCTCAACTACCAAGATCAACTAAGGGGGTTCACATAAAAGGATAAATAGGGCCACAAAACAAACTAGGGGGATATAGGAAATCATAATTGGAAGGAAACAATCAGGGAAGGGGTAGAACATAGACACAAGGTCTGGAAAGGGTCTCAAGCATTGTACAAAACATGAAAAATTGTAGGTTGCACCTTTTGACAGAATAGGTGTGATTGGGGTCACACAAAATTGTAAAAGAGTTGTGACCGAGACCGAAAATCAACAGAAAGACTTAGATCACACAAAATAGGGGTTTCTGCATGACAATTCACATGAAACTGGGTCACAGTAGTGATCGTGATTGCCCCGGAATCCTGGACAAGTGCAATAGAGAGTTTGAGTCTAGGTCATACTTATAAAAAAAAAGGTGTGATTGGGTTGTAGATTTTTTCTAGATAGATGCAATCCGACTGTAACTGAGGGGTTTTTAAGGAAAAAAATCTCGGCTTGTACTAGGTGGGGTGGGGAAGGAATTGTGATAGGAATGGTTTGGATCTTCTACTGGGGGGTCATATCTATGACATAGGAAGGTGCCCAAGTAGAAAAAATGAACAAAAGAACCTCCAAAAATAGATATATAAAGGGATTGAGCTAGTGGAGTCGCCAAAAATGTAGCAGAGTTTTATCCCCTAATATGTGCAAAAGAACCTACCCTATATGAGTAGTATCTAATTGTAGATTTCATGGTGTAAGGTATTTCTCAACCTCGAATTATAATAAGAAATGACAATAAATTTATATTTATATCTAACTAATGCAATAAAATAACAAAAATAGATACCTTTAACTTGGGCCACCCCAGCCGTTTGAGGAAATGGTTCGTAGGCTCCCACAATCCTGGTCTATGTTTCTCTCCAACAAGGGGTTGTTACCGAAAAAGGGATTAAGGGTTACATGGAGAGAAATCGATGTGCAACGTGGGATAGTGTGGCGAAAGGTGTGGGAAGCGAGGAATTAAGGAATGCCTGAAATTCAAATTTTTTTGGACTGTAAAGTTGACGAAAAACTTGTTATGGGGAGACCTTCACAATGTATTTATAGTATGATCCAATATTTTCTTACCCATGGTATTTTATTGTGCATGGTATTTGTCTATGGTTTTTTACCCATTCTCATTTTAGGGTTTTTTGGTCTATTTTGGAGAAAGTGGGGTTGTGTTACAATAAATGCTCAACTTCCCTGTATTTATAAGGGAAGGAATAATAATGTTTTGGACCAATTTTGGTGGAATTTAATTGTGAAGATCAAAATGGAGGAAATAATGGTGGGGTTATGATGTATAATTATGGTTTGTAACATAGAGATATAGGTGGACAATTTTTGGTGTTAATACCTAGCAGAAATGAACAAATCCCAAACTTGCATAACCCCATTAATCCAAGAGGTAGGGGATAACCTAACCACTTGGAGTAGCTTAACCTAAAACTTGATTCTTGTGTTATATGTGTTTTCTTGACAAGTACTTGATTTTGCTTATATATTTTCACTCTTTAGTAATCCTACTTTTTCTTTATGTGGGATTATAGAAGTTAACTCTCCAATTCTATAACCAATGCCCTATAAGCTAGGTTATTGTTGCTTTTCTATCAAAGAATAAAAAGTCTATTCAGTTTTAGTTATGTTTCTTTTAGAGGTTGTTGTTTAATCATTTCACTCTTCATTTGGAGAAAAGACACATATGTCCCTTGCTTTTCCCCATCACATATATTTTATGGATGATGATATATATGTAGATGGTTACCATTTAGTTTTGCTAGCTACAATAAATACCAAATAGTCCAAACTAACATAACTTGCAATATTTATTAATTTTATATTTTTTTCCATTTTTTTGATATCCACATGCCTTGCTTAAAGGAAATTAACATGGAGCATGCCTTGATATATATCAAAAGGTACATGGGTTCTCCTTTGTGGTTGCAACTTCATGGATTCAAAGGAGGATGAGATGGGATCTCATTTTAGCGATGCACGCCATCATATGAAGTCAATTATTTAGAACCAATAGGTTTAAATATAAATAAAAACTATAAAAAACTACATAGATGGATGTGATTGAAAGAAAATGATTTCCATAATTCTTATCATAATTTCCATAGTTGAGGTGTCATTCTTTGTTTTTTTTTTCTAGTGTCCTCCTTTCTGTTAAAATGTTTTTTTTGTGTAGTTCAATACATATGGCTTCTAGGGAGGAAATGCATGTACATATCACACTCCTACTTTCTTAAGCTTCTTGAATGTAGATATATTGACCACATATTAGACATTCATTTTACTCTTTGTTTCTAGATTTTCAAGATACAAAATGATGTTACTACTATACAAAATACATTATACAATTGCATACAGTAAAACTATATAATGCCAAATTGCACTTTACATACCACAATTGTGTTTATCACAAGTTCATCATGAATAATCCATGGAATATTAAATATAATTTGACTATATTTCCCTAATTGGTTTGGGGACGACATACTTAGGGATTCCAATCCACAACTTCAAAAGTTTATTAATAAAAAAAGTTGAGATATATATCCATATCTATAGCTTGGTACTTACCCATTTATTTGAAAATATACATATCTATTATATTTACAAATAAAATAAGTAATAAACAAGAAAAATTAATCAACATGTTGTAAAAGAAAATGAAAATAAATACTTAAGATAATCAAAGACAATAGTCTGTGCTCCATCTTTATTGATATCTAAAGTGAAAAACTATTGTTTATAAAAAAAATTAGCCATATCTAGTAAGCGAATATGATATCCTCAAATGAATTGAAACTATTAATACGAATGGAATCCTAACATTACAAGATTCTTGATTAAAATTAGGTGTATATATTTTATCAATTCCCCTAACACCATCTTCACTACTCTTCCATAATTGAAAATCCATAGGTTGAGTAATGTTATTTCACTTCAGAAATCAATGGGACTATGGAATTGTGAGGATGTGATGAAAAAACTTACATGGCATGTTTCTTTTCACCTGATCAATGTGAGAAGATATACTAATTATACATTTAGAGTAGTTAGTTGTTGTTGCATGCCCTCCATAATATATAATATAATCAATGATAAATGTATGAACTGTTTCATACTCTATTCATATATCTTTCTTATGAGAACACACTTCTCAATACATGTGAAATAAATTATTTAGGTGTAACAAGATAACAAAATGTTTAAAGATGAAACATATATGGATTTGTAAATTATAAAAAAAGGAAGATTAGAACAGAGTTACAAGCTTTGGTTTTCAAAATTTATCATGAAGTAGAGCCTTAAATGCACAAATACATAATTCAACACATATATAAAACATTGAAAATATAAATCCATAAAGTATGCTTTTATATATCCTGACATATTGACCAACCAATAAAGAACGAGTGAAACACATAAAAACATTGACAAGATTCAAGGGAGTACATGGCCATTGTAGCCTTCTTCAACTTAATAATCCACTAGAGACAAATATTAGGAATTTGAAATCTCCATTGCTGCAATTGTTGACAAGTGGACATTATCTTCCTCCACCCATTTTGATCCCCCTAAGCGAGATCACTAGGGTTGTGTAGCATCATAAATATCGAGGATAACGTTGAAGTGGGTTTTAGTTTCACTTAACAACTTGTAATTTATCTTTCCCCCTTGTGATTGGATAGTCAATTCAAGGAACTCCTACTTGGTATCCTGCTGAGCCATATGAGCTTGAATAATGTACGGATAGAAGGCCTCCTACTTGGTTTCTTGATGAGCCACATGATATTGAATGATGTTCACAATACCTTTGAAATCATACAATTGTGAGTTTGCATGCCTCATCAAAAACTTAATTTCCCTAATTCATGCACATTATTTATGTTAGAGCCCCAATTTCAGCACCTTCCGTTTTAAGATACCCAAAATTTTGATTTACAAACTGGGGAGAAAGAGGAGGGATTTCCTCTTATTCTAGAATTCCCAAAAAATATATAGACCCACCATTATGAAATTAACCAAAACAAGTTTCTAACATAGGTTCACCACTACTAGAGTATGCAAGAAGATTCCTATAGAAAAAGGGAGAAGTTAGGGCACAAAGTATATGAGAATTACCTATATCCACTTCCTTGCAATGACGGACCATGCCAATTTGATCCACCCAACAGTTGGCACTATTTGTCGAAGACAATGGGTGCCAACATCAACTTTGACAAGTTCTAAACCTCGACTTAGACGAGTTCCACAATTCGAGAGGTTCAATATCGACTTCAATATATTCAACACCTTAACAAGCATCATCAACACCGATGACCAACGAACTATGAAAGATTGTCTTTCTGTCTTCTAGTTGTCTATAATGGTTTAAATTCTAGAATAGTTCCAACTTCTCTTGTAGATGAATGTAACAGGAAGACAACCCAAGCATTCTCAACACTCTGTTTAAGCATGTACATTATTGTAATATACATCAGTAATGAAGTAACATATATTGGTTCAAATTCTTGCATACTTTCTATGTGTGTGTATGTTTTTGTATGTAGTATATTTCCTACTTTGCTTATTATTAATATGCTTCCACCATAACAATAATCAATTCATACAATCAAACTGTTTTTCCCATCATGCACCTGGGCGCAGTTAGATCATTGGTATGAGATCTTGTTCATGCTTAAATGGTGTGTAGACACTTCTATGGAGGCTACCTGACTTATGCATTTTCAAACACACTCACAAACTCAGAAATCTAAGTAGACACTACCTTCAAATTAGTAGTATCTATATACTTGCACCACTAAACTGAATATGGCTGGAGAAACAAACAATAGAAATGTAACTAACGAGACAAAGCAACTCATAGAGCAAGCACTGGATCGACATAAAACCAAAATGTTCACCCAGTTGAATGATATTCTCATGTGATTCTCCTTGACATCAAGAGGATTCTCGACAAGATCCAACTTCAACAAAATAAGTCCATTCAAGATGCAAATCAACATGGACATACTGAATCAAGAAGGAAATATTAACATGAAATATGTAGACAATTGGGTACAACAACTGGAATCCTATTACTCTATGAACGAACTCTTAGAATTTGCAAAGATCACCGTTGCGTCCTTAAAGATGTCGACATATGTGCACTATTGGTGGGAGAACCTATTGACAAATATGGAGACCCCATAGAGACATGGGAGAAATTTTTCGACTTCATATGGAAGATGTTATACCCACCCAAGTACATTGAATAGTTTCATAAGAAGTGGAAACAACTAAAGCAATGGAAAGACTAGTTTGTGCAGAGTTACACCAACAAGTCCTATCGACTAATGGCCAGACTTAGCGTTCAAGAAGAAGAGAAATTACTTGTTTTGAAGTACGTCAGTTTATTATCCCTATATATTCATTAAGAGATGAAGTTTCTTAATATTAGTACGCTTGTGAATGTATTCCACTATGCTAGTAATATTGAATCCAAACAGAAAGGAAAAGCATGCTTCGTGACTAAGCCGATAGAATGAACATCCGAATCAGACAATTCAAGACACCCTTCTCAGTCAACCCATCCAAATAAATACCATGAAAGGAAGAACTCTCAGAAAGACAAGATGGAACATAACATACAACCCCTTTCCGAGAAATGGTGTGATTACCACAGTTCATCATGGCATGATACGTCAGAATGAAATGATGGAAGGACATTTAAAATTGTCTACCGCTGACTTGTCCAACAAAAACCTGGTAGAATATGACCTAGAAGGAACAACCATTTTTACATCGACATCGACCACTCCAACATTCGACTACCGTCGACAAGGAGGAGCAAGAGCGCATGTTCTGAGTTACTCTTATATATANGATAAACCCAATACCTATATATATATATATATATATATATATATAGAGAGAGAGAGAGAGAGAGAGAGAGAGAGAGAGAGAGATAAGTGTTATTGGTTTGGTGGGAACAATGGTTATAGTTAATAATATTTATTGAGATTGGTTTTGAAATTTGTTTTTTAAGAAAATTGTGAAACTTTTTATAATATGGATGTTAGAGTGTTATTTTCTATTTATTTAAAAAACGGAAAAAATTATCATAATTTACTTCCGAATTCGAAATGCCGGAAATGGGAATTTGGGAAATTGGAAATCGAAACATAGGCTATGTGGAAGTTGCATAGGTTTGTAGTTTTGGAAAGATTGTAATGTTTTTAAATTTAATGTGTTGATTTATATACTGAAATTTTATCTTTGGATTAATTTACTTTTGTAATAAATTTTAACTTGTTTTACAATCTATCTTTTTTTATTGCAGTTTCCGATTTTCTAATTGGGAAGCGGAAATGTATTTTTTTGGAGCTATTTATTTTCGACTGTATCTACTTTTTGGATCTGTGAGTATCGCAAAATGGAAATTAAGAAACCAGGAAAGTAGAAATCGGACTTTCGACTGTATCTTATTTCTCGATTTCTGAGTATCAAAAATATGAAGTTTCAATTTAGATAAGTTTGTAGGTATATTTTGCGATTTTTATTTTTGATATGTTCAATGTCAGAAAGTGGATTTGTCTGGTTTCCCGATTATCAATTTTCAATCTGTTTGTTTGTTTCCCGACTGGTGATTCATGAAAATGAAAAAGTAAATTTTGTCAATTTTCGTTTATGCTTTGAGTTGGGTTTTTTGAGATTTGAATTTACGAAGTCTTGCCACTCATTAGATTCCAAGTTTTGCATAATAATGTATATTTTTTATTTTTATTAAGATCTTCTTGCGAAAATCCTAATGCCTATGTTTTCCAATAATGAACATGATATGTATTCCCTAAGATTTGATTTGCGAAATTTTGAACCTCGGAATTTTTTTAATTTCAAATAAATAAACTCAAAGTTCCTATTTCCTATTTTCGACGTTTGGGTATCGGAAACAAGAAAAATTTGATATTGAGGCTTTATTTTGATTGTTCGTATTATTTTCGCAGAACTTATTCCTCTTCTAAGTCCATCATTATTTCAAACTTGGTGTGCCTCTAAATTTGGCGGAGATTTGTCCTGTAAACTTGGTTTCATTTGGAATTACATATGGTCATAACGCAAAAAAATGTCATGGCCATGTGGAAAAAATTAAAACTGGGATTTGAATCCTTGGGTGATGGAGGTAGCTGAAGTATCTCTATGGAATATTCGTAGAGAATTACAATTGATGTCATGTAAACTATATTATGGTTGTTTTGATTTTTGATTTATCAATTTATTTTAGTTTCGAGATCACTAGGAATATTAATTTCAACTAAAAGAATGACGACCCTACCATGGCTGGTGCATTAACAGTAATTGTTGTATTTCCAACTACAATTAGTGAGCTTTCCAAAGGAGCTCGTGAATTTGATGCCTATGTGGGGAAAGCGGATGCCTCTATGGAGAAAGGGGATCCTTCTATCGCAAAAGTGTTTGTCTTGGAGCTCAATCCTAGTCTACCATCTTTAGAAGAGGAAATATTTGGGCCTTGTCCAATCATTGAGGAAACACGAGACACACAGGACCGAGCTGTCACTATCACTAGTCCTAACGCATGATCTTGTTCATGTTTCATTTGTGTCTATTTCCCTTCCTTTTGAAACCTCTAAGTTTAAGCTGTTTTTTATTTTACAAGGTCTCTTCATAAGTATTCCTTCATAGTAATTTTGTATGTATCCCCCCATATATTACATGGGTTATTGTGGCTCTTTTGAATATCTCTGTATTTTTGTTTAAACTTTACTTATTCAGTAGGCTTCATTTTCTGTATGGTTTTTATGCTCTTTACACTACAACTATAAGGTTTTTTTATTTGGAAGTATTTCAGTGGTTGTTAGACCACTATTTTCACTTGACCAGAATTCTCAATATTCTGTAATTTTTTGTATATTTGACTTTAAAAAAAATTAATATGAAGTATAAAGATCTAATATATTTAAATATATTATTTCTCTTAATAAATCTAAATTTTAAAGATGTAAGATACGTGAATAAATTGATTTGGGTATATGAAATTTATTTAAAGATCCAATAACAATTATTTATGTTAAAACATATGAAGTTTAAATATAATCTGACATCAAGATCACTGAATGGATTTATTGTTCATTTATTTTGAAACATTGTTTAATAAGAATTTTCTTAAAGCCGAAATTGGGAAATAAAAATGGGAATAAAAAATATTTGAACTAAAACCATATCAAAATTGCTCATTTTTCATGTCATTCTTTGGAAAATGGACAAAAAAAAATTTCAAAGAAGAATACTAAAGATTCAATTTTTGTGTGAGCAAACCAAAAGTCAAAAATGACGATATGTTAAATTCAAACATGTAAATTCCAATTTTCAATTTACCCTTTGTGATCTTTTGAAATTGAAAAGAAGACGTTGGCAAGCAAGAAATTAGAATCCAGAATCCGACATTTCAGAATCGGGAAATACTTTTTTGAAGCGTAATTACAGGAATACAACTTTTTTCCTATTGACATTGTATGTTCTGATTTCCATTTCCATGATTTCCTATTTTCTATTAATATTTCCATTATATTATAATATTAAATTGGATTATTTCAATTAAAAAGTTTACTACTAAACTATCATTATATATAAATTCATGAAGAAAAACATTTACATATATGATGACGTTGTTGGAAAAAAATGTTTAAGATGAATGAAAATTGAATTTTGCTCATTGATGTTAGAGAAAAGTGTTGTATACACAATGACAATGTTGGAAAAGCTACAAAAGAACAAAATGCATCAATAATCAATATTTGCATAATACAAATAAGGTAGTAAACACCAAATCATAATGGTAGAAAGTAATGTGTTGGACATTCATCTTTGCTACAATCCTTTCCCAGTTCCATACTTTTTTCTAGCTAAATTTGTAATCGTCGTAAAGGTGCAACCATTTCTATATGTTTTTGTAGCTAAATTTGGAATCATTGTAAAGGTGAAAAGCTTCTAGTTCTGAGTAATGCTTTAGAATCATCCAAAAGGAGGCATGGGGGAAGGATTGTGAGTTGGGGAATTTGGGTGTAGAGAAATCTCCATCTGTGAGAAAGAACAAAGCATTTTATAGTATGCTTAATATTGAGCTTAGAAAGGATATAGGATACTACCATATCACAAATTCTGGAGAATAAACCTATTGCACTTTCTTTCTTTTATAGCCCCTTCGTCAGCAGTAGGACTGTCAACTTATCTTCCCATCTCTTCCCATTCTGGCCTTTGGTATCATCATGTTGGAAATTTTTTCTATAGTAGTGATGAGAGGGGAAGTAATGACGCTCAAGATTCCATTTTTTGCGCATTGAAAAAACCATAAATGAGGTCCAAATGATATTTGCCTCAGTAGAAGGTTGTATTTATTGACCAAATATTACAAATGTTATTATGAGTTCAGGATTTTCATGATATAGTATATATCTATAAACTGGGATTAATATGATTTGTATATAATTCCCTTATCTCTTGAAGTACGTGAAAGGTCACTTAAATGGTCACTATGAAAGCTCGGAATGGGAGGAGAATCCGAGATATGAAATATGTTGTATTTGAAAGATTTGGTTTGTGGAGCACATGATATTAATGATCATTTAATGATTAAGCAACATATTTCATATATTTAATGATTAAGCAAGAAATAATTATTTATGCCATCATAAAAAGGCATCGATGAGGTGACAAATGTAAGTTCACACACAATGAGATAACTTAAGGCTTATAACAAGAGATGGTAAAACTCACTTTTGCGATTAATATCATGTCATTATAGTAGAAAAGGGAGGCATTATGATGACATGAAAATATTTCGGTATGTTTAAGTGACTTTCGCATCGACTAAGAGATAAGGGAATTATATACAGATCACATTAATTATGAAAATTCATTATAGATATATACTACATCATGAAAATCCATAACTCATAATAACATTTTGTAAGATTTAGTCAATAAATAGAGCCTCTTGCTGAGGAAAATATCATTTGGACCTCAATTATGGTTTTTTATATGCACAAAAACTCGACTCGTGCCGTCATTATTTTCCCTCTTATGGCTGCCCAAGAAAAAATTCTCAACATGGTGATACCAAAGTCTGAAATGGGAGGATATGGGAAGATAAGTTGAGAGTTCTACTACCAATGCAAGAGCTATAGTTTCTAGACTGACATGGGATGGGTGAATGAGAATGTTGCCAATTTCGATCTAGAATAACAAGTGGACTGCATCCAATTGCATATATATATGAGAAAATATGCAAAAGGTATTCGCGCCTAAGAAAATAATTTAATGTTGCTACATTGTTTGAGCTTATGCAACATTTTGACTTGTAACTGGTGCTTTAGAGCTTAGAATATGAATGAACGAGCTTATGCAAATAATTTAATGTTGAACATTTTCATTGTGTATAAACCATGTTTGTCTAACGTGAGTTTCCAAAATTGTAATTTGTAATTCTTGAAGAGAAATTATGAATTTACAGTTCAAGGAAGGGCTAGAATCCTTTGGAAGGGGCGAGAAAGGTTCAAATTTGAGCACTGTATAGGAGGCAAGAGTTCACTTGCTTGTGATAGATGCATTGAAATAATTTTTTATATTCATCTGATGGCATATGGATCAAATATATTTTGATGTCTCAATTCCATTTTATTTTGCAAAAGTTGATGAATATACAGAGTATGCTAGGAGGTTGTTCATTGGAGTTGTAGTCATTATTGTGTAAATCTATTAAGAATTCTGTGAATTGTAGAGATGTATCATGTATATTTTTTTCTGAAAAATATGCTTTGATTTTGAAAATTACAACATAAACATTTTGTAAACATATTACTAAAGAATCAAACATTTTGTAAGTATATTGTAAACATTTTCATTTACAATATTTGACATAGAAAGAATTTGAATATTAAGATTTAAAACAAAGTTTTGGAATTGCATGTTATTATTACGAAAATCTAGGACTACGATATATAATTGTCAGGATTATTGACAAAGAGAGAATTGTTTCACTCATGTAGTAAAACATTGTCAAAATTTCTGAAACTTGTACTCGGTATTTCATAAATTGATTATGAATTATGTTTCCAGTTTCCAATACATGAAATATCGAGAACCGAAATCGGGAAGGAAGCAAATAACTTCAACAAAAATGTGAATCCCACTTTTCGACATCTGAAATATCGGAAATCGAAAATCCCGGATATGACAAATAACCGTGGTTTCACAACTGAACCTTTCTGACTTACCTTGTTTTGGAAATGGAAAATTTAAAATTTGAATTTTTTTTCTTCTTTAAGTTAATTTAAGGATATAAGAGTTCATCTAAAATTTGTATACGTTGATTATTTCATGATAGCTATAATTATTTCCTACTTAATAGCTTTTGCAAAGAGTGTCTTAGTTCTTGAGACAGTTTAGTCTAAAATGCAACTATTTTAATGTTTCTCGGATGTTTCTTGAAACAAAAGTATATGTTTTACTATTTTGAAAGATGGTAAGCTAGGAGGTTGTTAGTTGGAGTTGTAGANAGAAATATGAAATACCATAATAATATGTACCCATAAAAGCCATGTCTTTCCGGTTTACGATATCTGAAACATTAGGAATGAGAATCGGGAATCGAGCAAATCATTTGAAAAAAAACTTGAGTCTTTGGTGTCCGATATCCGAAATATAAGAAATAGGAAATCATGAATAAGGAAAATACCCTTAACAAAAATTCGACTTTGTGGTTTTTGATATTGGTTTTTGGACATTGGGTATTGTGTTTAGGAAATTGGAAGTTGGAAATTTGAAAAAAAATTGTTATTTATTTAAAGTTCATTTAAGGAGATAAGAGTTGATCCAAAATTTTTATATGCTAACTATTTCGCGATATATAATAACTATCGTACTTAATAAGTTTTACACTGAGTCTGTCAGTTTCCTACGAAAAATGTGTCGTACTTAATTAGTTGTATATTCATCCTAGACTTTATTTCCTATTGAATTTATGGCATATGTATCAAATATATTTTGATTTAGACTCGCTTCCATTTTATTTTGTAAAACTTGATGAATATATAGAGTAAGCTAGCAGGTTGTTCATTGGAGTTGTAGACATTACTGTGTAAATATATTAAGCATTCTGTGAATTGTAGAGATGTCTCATACAGAGATGTTTTTCCAAAAAATATGCTTTTATTTTGAAAATTACAACATAAACATTTTGTAAACATGTTACTGAAGAATGAAACATTTTTTTAACATTTTAGTTTACAATATTTGACATAGAAAGAACTTGAATGTTAATATTTCAAACAAAGTTTTGGAATTCCATGTTACTATTACAAAATTCTAGTACTACAATATATAATTGTCAACATTATTAACAAAGAGAGCACTATTTCACTCCCGCGCTAAAACATTGTGAAAATGCCTAAAACTTGTAGTCAGTATTTCATAAATTGATTATGAATTATGTTTCCGGTTTCCAATATTTGAAATATCGAGAATCGAAATTGGGAAGGAAGCAAATAATTTCAAAAAAAATGTGAATTTGAGTTTCTGACATCCGAAATATCGAAAATCGCAAACACAGAAAATAACTTTGGTTTGGCAATTGAAACTTTCTGACTTACGTTGTTTTGGAAAGCGGAAATCGGGTATCGTGTTTTTGAAATAAAAAGTTTAAAATGTGATATTTTTTGTTTCTTGTTTTTAGTTCCTTTAAAGAAATAAGAGTTTATCTAAAATTTTTATACGTTAAATATTTCGTGATAGCTATAATTATTTCCTACTTAATAACTTTCACAATGAGTGTCTTAGTTCCTGAGACAGTTTAGTATAAAATGCAACTGTTTCGATAAGTATATCTTTTACTATTTTGCAAGATGGTATGCTAGGAGGTTGTTCATTGGAGTTGTAGACAATATTAGTGACAATTTGAAAATGCTTGAAACGTATCAATTTATCGAACACACACACACACACACACACACACACACACACACACACACACACACATATATATATATATATATATATATATATATATATATATATGTATGTATGTATATAGATATATATACACATACACACACAGAGATATATATATGTGTGTGTGTTTGTGTGTGTGTGTGTATGTATATATGTATATATGTACATATGTATATATGTATATATATATATATATGAAATATCAGGAATGAGAATCAGGAAGTGAGAAAACCATTTGAACAAAAAATTGAGTCTCTGGTTTCCGATATCCAAAAAATTGGAAATCGGAAATCACAAATAAGGCAAATACCCTTAACAAAAATTTGACTTTGCGGTTTCCGGTATCAGATTTTGGAAATTGAGTATTGTGTTTCAGAAATTCGAAATTCGAAATTTGAAAAAAAAAATGTTCTTTATTTAAAGCTCATTTAAGGAAATAAGAGTTGATCTAAAATTTCGATACGTTAATTATTTCCTGATATATAATAACTTCCCTACTTAATAAGTTTTACACTGAGTGTGTTAGTTTCCTAAGAAAGTTTAGTCTAAAAGGAAATAATTTCTCCATTTTTTGGATGTTTCTTGAAACGAAGGTAGTTTTTTTACATTAAGAAGTGATTAAAAAAATAGTACATTTAGAGAGCAAATAATGAGAAGGTTCAACCACAATTTTATTTTAAAGACTTTGAAGCAAATAAGCTTTTTTCTTGTTTCCTACGTTGGACAAATGGGATGTCTTGCATTTGAGACTATCTGGAAAAAGAGAAAGGTGGAGAAATGTGAAGGCCTGAAAGAGATGTAACTCTTGATATTGTAGTGAATATGAGTCCTTGTCTATCAGTGCTTCCAATATCTATTGTAACATTTTGTAGGGTCATATTTTTGGCTTTATGAATTGTTAAACCCCATGTCATACGAAGTGGTAGTTGCCTATGGGATGCCCTTGTTATAGGATATATTGGAACATAAGTAGGATTCAAAACATCCATAAGGGTCCTTTGTAATAGAGGAATTCAAAAACAACAAAATATGGTAAGCTAGGAGATTTTTCGTTAGAGTTGTAGACAAATGTCAATAACTTTTCCAAGTGAGCCTTTAACAAGTCCCGCCTAAACCCATAAATTAGTAGTTAACATGAATTGTTAACCAATAGTAAGAAGGACCTTTAATGGAAGCTTCTTATCGTCAATAAATCCCTCGCCATGTTTGTTCCTTTGTTCTACAAAGCAATGTGCAATTGGCATATTAAGTTGTTTCAACATGTGTTTATTGTGCAGTGCAACAGATGTATTGGTGGGATATAAGTAGATAGATTATTGAAAAGAACAGTTTTCCACATTTGAAAGGCATGAGCTTGTTCTTGTGATTAGGATTTCCCAGTATTCAACAGTTGGTGTTCCTTTTTGTAGGTTTAGCAAGAGTTGTCGAAAGGTAGTTTGAGAAGGGATATTTCCTTGTTGTTGAAAAATTGTTTCTACGTGATAAAAGTATCAAATGTACACCAGAGAGCTATTCCAGTGGATGAGCCTGCATACATGGGGATGTCCTTTATAAGAGAAATTTTTACAAATTCACCAATAAGGATTATGGAACAAGCACCAAATGGAATTTTATAATTTGAGGGGAAATCTTGACATAAGCGTGCATCAATTTGAGTCAACATTTTTGGTCCAATAAAGTTCATTTCATATCAGAGAATATAGTGAATATGGTGGAGTTATTCTTGAAGTTTTGAAAAGGATTGGACTTCAGGGGATTGTATTTCACCAATGGGTATTCAAAGAGCAGAATGTATTGTATTTGCATGTACATTAAAAGTAGTAACACTAGTTGGAGCAAGGATAATAAGTACAGAGGCACTTTGTTTAGATGCAGTTTGTAGTGCATATTTTAAGTAAGATATGAGGTAATATTTTTCAGTTCTCGAAGTACCTTGAATAACTAGTTTGATTGATGGATCTAATGTAGTGTTTCTAAAATGAGAAATGACAACATCAAAGGCTATGTGTTGTGTGGGAGACACGGAATCAAATGAATTAGACAATGATAGGTTGTCTTCATGTACCTAGGTGGACAAGCAATTGAGGTCAATGAATGATGTTGTTGTCTGATGCAAGTATGTGGTTATATTTTTATGTGTCCAATTGTGATTTTTGTCAAAATCACGATTTCCAAGCATTTCAAGGTCATCAATTTGGATGTTGTTTCCTGGTCGCATTTGAGAGAGAAGTTCTCATTCTTCCATGTTATGGGACAACGGAGAGGGAATAACATCGAAGTTTGAATCATCAAATAGAGGTGTATGGGGTTCTTCTTATGCACGTTCAACATGCCATACACTATATGTGCCTTTAATCTGATGCCAATGAGAAATAATTTCAGAAGTTGTTGTTCCAATATCGTGAGGGATGGAATGAAGAGATTTATATAGAAGAAGTTTGCTCCAACAAAACAGTTCAGAAGATGAAGAATCAAAGGGAAGAATCAAAATCAATTGTGGATATACTCTAACAATCTTGTGATGCAAGTTTATTTTCCATGGATTTTTTTCCTATTAGGACAAAAAGACAAAGAACAAGCATCTTCAAGTAGGGTTATATGTTCAAGAGAAACTCATCTTTGCATATATGAAAATATGAAGGGGGGATTTGGAGGTATGTTATTAGTGCCATTACAAACATGGAAGAAGACACTTTGACTCAAATTCAGCGAAAATAAGTGATAACTACATCGGAACAAATGGGAGTTTTTGCAGCATGTGACATGTCTCTTATGCACTAATGTCTCGTTTTGCAACTGTTTGTGCAAGAAATTGTTTCATTGGCTGAAGAATGGGGTCATAACCTATTGCTGCATGTGCAAGGTGAGAGATAATTACATGGTAGCTTTCTGATTTTGGCTCTACTTTTGATGCATACTTTGAAATGTATTTGAGGACAGCATGTCTAGAAACAATAGGTTGGCAATCAACATTATCCCTCCATATTGATATCATGGTAGGGTTGTGAATACTGAGAAGGGAATCATTTCTTGCATGATTGTATGTTTTACATCCATTTCCATCAATGAGTAATGAAGAAGCAGCTTGCAGCTCATATGGAAAACCATAACAACATTGAACAGATGTTCCTTTTTTTGTGAAGGAAAGTTGATTTTGAGCATCTGGTGTTTCTTTGAACAAAATTTACAAGTTTTTCATAGTCAACTGAGTACTTTGATGAAAATGTGGATGGTGATGCAAGACTACATGGAAAATTTGTAGTATAATGGTGTAACTCAGATGTTGACAAGTGTGTATCATGAGGATTCCAAGCTGTAACATATGTGTCAAAAAAAAATCTGCATCTTCAACTGCAAGAATATCATCCCAATCTATTTGGTGCATCTGCCAACCAAATAAAACCATGAATGTGTGTGGATCCTCTATGCTGACATTCATACCTACATGGGAGGAAAAGGAATATATTAGAAATGAAATGTATAAAGTGAAAAATATGAAGAGAAAAATAAGAACAAAGAGATGGTAAAATACCTGCACCAAGAATCCATTATATTAAAACCTTTTTCAAGCACCTCTTGAAGGAATGATTTGAATATATTGTGAATGTATTGTGATGTAATATGTGGATTTGATATTATTTTGTGAAATTTTAATTGGTAGTCTTGAGCTAAACCGATAGAACATCCAACAAACATTAGAACATGCAAATCTGGCCATTTTGTATCAGCTGCACTAAGGGTAAAGAAGAAATTTCGTGTACCTTGTTGATTGATCTTATTTGTCAGTTCAACCCTACTTTTGTTCCAATATGAGCATGTTCCACATAATGAAGATACAAACATTGCGACTTGTTCACTAATTTTCTGATTACGCATGTCTTGCAATTGGTTAACAAGCTCAAGTATTGTCGAAGGTAGTGTATCTTCAAGATTAGTTTTGAAAAAAATAGAGACAATAGCATTACTCCGATGACGCATAATTACATTTTATATGTAGTACCAAAACTGAGGATGTTGGCCAAAGATGTTTTCATGATAGTGAATTAGTTGAAGTGCGTATTCATTCATATCAACCTCATGAATGCATGTTTGTTTAAGCATTGATGTGCTTGTGGGGAACAAAGTTGGAAAATCCATGGAAGGAAGTCATTCTGTACTATACTCATTGATAGGGGAAATTCCTATAAGGGGGCAATCAATGGAAGGTGCTAGTGGGATATTTGGTATATGAAACAACTGTTTAATTTCTTCTACCTCAGTTCTACCATTAGTTTGTGTTCAAATAAAGGAGGAGGATTCTATTTCATAGGATTCAAATGAATTTGGTGGTTGAAATATAGAGGAAAATATTTGTTGATGAGATAATGTATCATTGTTATTAACATGTGGAATCCAAGGTAAAATGTTTGTTGAGACAAGAGGCAATCAAAATAAGCAACTAAGTTGACATGTACATCCTTGTAGTATGGGTTGTTTGCATTTTTTATTCAAGGGAAGCAAGAACACATGTTCAACTAACAAATAGTTCATATGGACTGGTTGTAGAGTTGCATTTGCGAACAACAAGGATGTCAAGTTCTGATATTAAATGGGGCAGGCATTTGGAAATATTGGAAATGTCCCATGGGAAGCAAATAGTATGTACATAATATTTATATTGACCACCATGAGCATGTGTAACTTGTAAGACTGGGTTAGCAGGAATAATGAGCATTTATTCAACTTGTGTAAGTACTGCAAGCACAGGTGGTTGGAATCCTAGGTCCATATTGTTTTCGAATGAAAAACGATGTACTTTTATTTCTAGAATATAGCCAGGACATGTATATGCATCATGGCATTGTTTCATTACAATACCAGGGTAACATTCTTTGCAAATTGAGAAGACATGCATATCACGTAGTTGGTCCATTTTTTTTACGAAATCGTTGATGTGCATCATCGAGGCATGTAATCGATGGATTTAACATAGATGGTCGAATTGAAGGTATGTTGGAAGGTTCAGGAAGAGAAACTATCCAAGACATATTCATAAGTAGGCGAGCAGCTCTGTAAAGAAGATGTTGTCTCTTGTTGTTTTTATCTTTGTTCTATGCATATACAACTCTTATTCATGCATTGGCTTGTTCATTGTCATGAGTTGGCATAATTCCTACAACAAAACTGTAAAATTGTTAAATACTTAGAAGCTTTGATTGCTGGTAGCGACACATTTTCTATATGTATTAACTACAAAGAATATCGGTATAAAGCAGAAGACAAAAAGAAAATTTTAACTGATTGCATGTAGGTAATTAAGAATGTTCTTGGAAAATAATGTTGATGGAATAAATATATTTTTTCAGGTCGTACGTTAATAATTGTAAGAAAGCAGCAATATAGATAACAAAATCTAGTATGAAAAAGGATATATGAAAAAAATATAATATTTGTTAAGAAATAAGAAAATAAATTTGTGAATTCAATAAATAAATAGAATACAAAATTCTAATCCTATTCAAAACTAAGCATATAGGTTGCATAAACAATTTAGGTAAAAAATGTTAAGTGATAGGTTCTAGAGTGAAAGTATCAAATTCCAAAATAGAAGTTGTTGATAATGTATTTTCAAAGAATGTGAGAATATATCAGGTCAAAAAAATGTATATATTTATGTATCCGGTGATGTTTTTGATGATGTATTTTCAACCATGACAATTACAACTTTTAGGTGCGCAAATCCACAAAACGTATTACTTCTAAATGAAACACAAAGAAGTAATTGTTTGTTGCAGATGTTCTGGAGTTTTCCAATAATTGATGCTGATTTAGTTGAGAGAAGACACACATATTTTCCTCAAATGACCAAAATATTCATTACGGACAATACAGAATATGCCTATCTATCAAGTTGAACAAACTTATATATTTATGTATACAGTGAATTTCTTGATTATGTATTTTCAACCATCACAACTACAACTTTTTGGTGTGCATTTCTGGAGAACATATCTGTTCTAACTGAAAGAGTAATAAGTAATTCTTTGTTGCAGATCCTCTGGACTGATTCAACAATTGATGTTGATCAAGTTGAGACAAGACACAGGTCTTTTGCTAAGAAGAAAATGAGTTGGTTTATAGCATCATCGAAAGGAATCACACAATGAAAATATCCAGTTACATATTCCAAATAAACCTTTAGGATGTATCGGTAGTCAAATTCAAGAAACTCCCCATCACATTTACCACAATTCCAAATGTCTACAGCTTTGTCGGCAATCTTTTTCAGGCATTGTATACCATCAACAAAAAGAGTGTATGCAAGGAAATGAAAATCATCCATGTTAACATTTGTGATGGTTGCAACAAGAGAATACCAAACATATTTTTCATATGCTTGAAGAGTTTGTAGCTCATTGATGGTAATGACTTTTCGACCAACAGAATGAGAGGCACTGAATTTGAAGCTCAAAGAGGGTGACGCTGAAAGAAATCCATTTCCATTAAACCATTTCTTGAGCACGGATGTTTGTTCACTATTTTGGTTTATAAATATAGTAGATTTGGAGATAGTTCCAATATATTTTGCGTTAAAATATGTAAGACGACTTCCCTTGATCACTACCACTAGAGGAGTAGGTAAACAATGGAGGCATGCAAGCTCAGTTCCTTTAATTTGGAAATTATCTCCCCAAAGTGTTGTGTAAATACTATAGACTGACATGTCACAAAGTCCAATGGTTCACCTAACAGTTTCAACACCATCCTATTTTCGTATTGTGAATGTAGGTGAAACTGAAATGAAAATTCCAACAAGGTCAACCATGGAATTTACTGGTATAGTTTGAATCTCCTTAATAGTTTTAAAGTTAAATTAACAGAAAGGTATTAAGGGATATTCATCTAAGCATGGTTCGATGGTTGAGGTGGGACCTAGAAAAATATCATTATGGCTTTTCAAAAGGTAGAAAATTGGGTTGGATGCTTTAACTCAGCCATTTGATACCATGTACACTATTCCTATTTCTATATGGTCATAAAACGAGAGTGCCAATTCATTGAATTCATATATTTGTATTTCATCTTGCAAAGCATTAAAAAGGTCAAATCCAAACACTTTTCCAGACCCTCGTTGGTTTCCATATTCATGTATGTTTGTCTTGGCAATAACTCGGCCTTGAATGTTCCAAAATTTTCTAGAAGAGGAGAGTGATGTGAATGGGATAGTCGATCCACCGAAGCTAGGGTTTTAATTTATTGAGCTAATGTTGATGGGAATAGAGAAACTACTTTTTGAAGGAGAAGGTACAAGTAAGTGGTAAGGTGCAGGATATCCAATAATTGTTCCATCCACAGTGACAACCTCAAGTGCAACCAATGCAATAGTCCTATGAGATGATGTATGCTAGAAATGAATGGGAGAGAGAAACATTGGATGCATGAACAGTGTGAAAACTGATAGAGAGAAAAAGAAAGAGGAAATTAAACATACGTTACAGTATGTACAATGCTGCATGAGCATTGGGTAATTTTGATTATAGTTCCTTCTTTTAGTTGTCCATTTTCTACAAGATCACTATATATAACTGGAAGCAGTAGCTCATGCTTGTGAAGGTCATCCGAGATAGATATTCAGAACTGAATAGATGATGGGTTGAGTGATTTCACTTGGTTTAATATGGATACCTATACGAGCAGGTAAAGGTTGACAACACCATGTAGCAATAGTGAAATAGAACCTTCAGTTACCATAATATCCATAACGTGATGGTTATTTTTTCATGTGAAATAAAACAAAGAATGACAAAATAAAATAAAAACAAAATTGGAATGTCATTAGAGGAATTTTGAGGTCTAAAATGGGCCTCCTAAGGAAAATAATAAAATAATAGTTAAAATAATAAAATAACGTTTATTAATTTTGGAGGAAGAAAGAAAAAAACTACTTTTGTGTTTGTATTTTCGACATATCTCCATGTGTTTTTACTCAAATTTCGATCAGGAGAGCTCGTTGGATGTGGAATTTGATTCTACATCCAACGAGTACCCACATTTCATACTTTTGATGGACCCCACTACCCCAAAAACAAGAAATACCTGAAATAACATGATGCTGATGATGCCATCATCATGTTTTTTCAGGTATTTCTTGTTTTTGTGGTAGTAGGGTCTGTCAAAAGTATGCATTGTGGGTACTCGTTGGATGCATAATCAAATTCCACATCATACAAGCTCTCCTGATCGAAATTGAGTAAAAAAACACGGAGATTNTTTTTATGACAAATATGTCAATTCAACCATTATGGTTGACTCATTTTATTGAAATTCTATTGGTTCTTGAATTCCAACTCACAAGAACTTATTGTTGGCAATTTTTCTTATAAGGCCCATTTTAGACCCCAAATTTCCTCTAATGAACATAATCATTTGACCAAAATAAAATGGATATATAAAAACAAAATTATTCGCATTAACATATTTCATTATTTTGGTTGTTGTTATTCATTAACATAGTTCATTACTCCGGCTTGTATATGTTTGAATTATAAACGTATCAAAAGGAAGTACATTATTTTTGACATTTTGTATTCCGGAAATGTTATGTGTGAGAATAAGGAATATGTTATGTCATTATTTCCGATTTTGTGACATATCCAAAAATCCTATGGGTTCAAATACAAACATGTCCATGTTCCTATTGCCGATTCCCGACATTTTAGAATCCAAAAATCTATCTCCTATGTTTTCCAATAAGGAACATGCTATCTTCTGATTTTCGGTTTTGCAACATATCTAGAAAGGAAGTACCTTTGTTTTTCGACATTTCAAATTTCAAAAATGTTACGTATGAAACTAATGAACATGTTATGTCCTAATTTTAGATTTTGTGACATATCCATAAATCCTATGTGTTCAAATACGAACATGTCCTTCTTCCTATTGCCGATTTTCGATGTTTCAGAATCCAGAAATCTATCTTCTATGTTTTCCAATAAGGAACATGCTATCTGTCGATTTTTACTTTTGCAACATATCCATAAATCCCATTTTCAAATATGAACATGTTGATGTTCCTATTTCCGATTTTCAACATTTCAGATTCCGTAAATCTATGTTCTATGTTTTCCAATAAGGAACACCATATGTTCTGATTTTCAATTCCCCAATTTAGGATTTGTGAATAAGGAACATCATATTTTCCGATTTTGCGACATTTTGGATTGCAAAAATCCTATGTCGTATGTTTTTGAATAAATAACACCATATGTATTCCCAAAGATCTGATTTGTGACATTTTGAATCTTGGAAGTTTTGTATTTTCAAATAAATAAATGACGAAGTTCCTATTTCCAATTTTCGATGTTCGACTATCGAAAATCGAAAAACATCAATTTTCACGTTTTATTTTCATTGTTCGAATTATTTTGGCATAAGTTATTCCTTTGCTAAGTTCATGCCTATTTTAAACTCGATCTGCATTATTTTTCATTTTTCTGGATCTAAATTTGATGGACATTTGGTCTCTAAACTTGGTTTCATTCTGTATATCGACCTGGTCAAATGGGTAGTTGATGATGTAAGATTTAAAAAACAATTTTTCAATGACCAGTACTAGGGAATGATAGTGAAAGACATATCAAAAAAGCTTTGTAGTGACATTGTAGCTTTAGGCTAAGTTAATAGAACATGTTATCTTTCAATTTCCAATTTCTGTTTTCCAAAAATGTTACAAGTGAAAATAACAAACATGTTATGTCTAGATTTTCGATTTTGCAACATATCAATTGGGTCCCCAATTTCCCTGACATATATCGCTAAGTCCATGCCTATTTTAAATTAGCTCTATGTGATTTCTCATCGGTCTGCCTCTAAGCTTGGTAGACATTTTGTCTGTAAATTTGGTTTCATTCTGTATATTGACTTGGTCAAATGGGTATTTGACTATGTAGGATTTAAACAACAGTTTTTCACTGATGAGTACTAGGGAACCATAATGAAAGATATATCAACAAAGCTTTGTAGTGACGTTGCATCTTTAGGCTAAGTTCCTTACCTAAAACATGTATATCATAAAAACTCATACCATGTAGGATTGCTCCAATTTTCACTTCAAACTATCGCTATACAAAGATCTGATGCTTTTTTTTATTTTTCTAAAACTTCATTCGATATATAAATTTATGAGAATAGATATGTTTTAGTTAGGGTTTCCCATTGCCATTGGGTCGTTGGGTCAAATTATGAGACTAGATCAATTTTAGTTAGGGTTTCCCATTTTCCATTGGGTCATTCGATCGTGTCATTAGGCCTTTAATGAGTGTAGCTGACTCTTCATGGATGTGAATTTCCATTGGGGGTTAAAATTAGAGTGGGAACTGTGGTGAGATGTTGGTGATCATTAACAAACCTTGTGTAGAATAATGATTGCGGTGGTATGCTCATTGTTGGAAATTGGATGTTAAGTTGTTCAGATCCAATGACCAACAATGAGTTGTTCACAGCAATCAGTGATATGCAAGAAGTTAATTAATTCTAGCTTAAGCCTTAATTAAGGAATTGTTAGGGTCAGATTTCCTCACTTTATTGATTGTGTTTGAATCTCTATGTGGATTGGACTTAGGAATATTATTTGAATTAATTAATTAAGGTTCACATGGTACATTATCAAATTTGATCACATTATGGCACTTTGATATTGAAGCTGATTCATAATTTTGTTAGTGGAATTTGATGATGAAAATGGGTTATTAATGTGAATTACATTTATCTATTTATCATTACAAACTCTGTATACCTAACTTTTACAAACTTGTATACCTAACTTTTACCTTAGGTTACAATTTTTCAATATTTAAACTAATTAGGTTTAAATGATTGAGTTTATTAAATATAAATCCACAAAAATTTAATCAACTAATCACTAAAAATCAAATTTTATATTTATTAATTTTTAAATAAAAACATTATACTACTTAACTTTGATCTTTTCTTTTCTAATATTTCTTTTATGTGTAATATTTTTAAGTTAAAAGAATTTAATTAGTTAAAACTTTAATACAATTATAATATTGCAAATGGTCATTGAATAGATGATGTTGTGAATGTTTCTAGGCATGGTGGTTTTACTTTTCTCACATTTTTCTCCATGGAGTTCTAGTAAAGGTTTCTTTTATCCTCTTTTCTAAAAATGATTTATAGATGACAAAACTCAATGGATTGTTTTTGCAAAGTTGTAATATGCATGAAACATATTGCATTTCAAACACACTCTTTCATAGTCATCCTATTGTTGATTGAAGTTTCTCCCCTCAAGGTTGAGAATAATGGACTATGGGAGTAGATAACAATGGGCTATCGGAGTCCCTTATCCAAGGAAAATTCTAAACGAAGTGAAATTCTCAAGTATTGGAATTGTTTATTTTCAACTACTTCAAGGAAATTCCCCAAGCAATCTATTGTATCTTTAAGGTTCTATATGTTACAAAAAATATTTACAAAAAGAACAAGGAGGATCTAAACATGTTGAAGAGACATTGCTTGTTGGGTTTGAATCTAATGTCCAATTATTTAGATATAGGTTCCATGAACTAAGGAGGAATGGCACATATAAGAAGATTAGGTATTGATTTTCTCATGAATGAAATAAAAAAGTACAAAGGATCATAAAAAAAAAATACTCCCTAAAACAAAAGGGAATTAGAGAAAAATATTTGAAATCTAAAGATGGAGAAGGAAGAGGCAATTTCCTCCTTCTTCACAAATATCTCTTAAGATATAAACTTAATAGAATTGGAGTAGTGGTGGATGATGATGAACTCATTCAAACCATTGTTTATGGTATCCCATCCTCATGGGATACATTATTTTTTTCTAATAATGGTCGATAGGTACAACCTTACTTTGATAAGTTGTGGCATGACTACCTCCAAGAAGAAGGGAAAATCCAAAGAAAAGTTGTTTCCTCAAAAGAAGGAAAACTTTCTCTTTTGGCAAGGGTGAAGAGAGGAAGGAAACACTTCTATAGGGATAATTTTTCTCATCCAAAGAAGAAGGTATATAACAAGGAATTTGTTAAGTGGGTGTGTCCAAGAAATTGAGGGACCTTTTAGATGCACTCCTACATTTTGGAAACATGTTCATGATACATGAAAACAAAATGCGATCACGTTATGTAATGGTTGGTTTGGTTAATATCCAGTTTGACATGTCATATGACATGTAGGTTAGGCTAGGAAAAATTCCCACGCCTTTTAGAGTTACAAAATGCACACGTGTTTTAGAGTTACAAAATGCGTACGTGTTATGGAGAAGCAAAACATGCATGTGTTATGGAGAAGCAAAATGTGCACGTGCTTTGGAGAAGAAAAGCATGCACACATTATGGAGAACCACAAAAAATGGTTTTATTGCATGGCTAGGGAAATGAATAAAAGCAATAGTTTGCATCATCAAGACTTAGGACCTATAGTAATTTTTTAGCATCATCAAGAACAACATCTCAAATAACCATGCCTAACCTCACAAGACAATAATTTTTATTTATGTTGTAATATGGACACCATTAGGAGGTTTTAAGAACTAAGTATGGGCCATAGTCCCTTGACCATGCTTGAGGGAGGAAAGTCAAGAATTATGTCCTAAATGTAGTTTTTAAGGCTTAAGTTCCATGAACAAGAAATCAAACCTACGCATAGGACCTCTGTATGTGATATTTTTCATCTAAGAGAGAATATGCAGTGCATTATAAATCTCCTAGCACTAGAAACATATCCTTAGACATGGTTGAGGGAGGAAACCTAGTCCTTAAGCCCTAAATGATTCCTATAGACATATAGGGCCAAGAACAACACCACGAACAAACAATCATGATCTCTTAAGGGTATCCTCGACCTTTAAGTTGGGATATGGCCATGGTTAATATTTGTTTAGCATTAGATATGGAGGATATGGTATGAATCATGGTTGGTACATAAATATTTAATTTTAGTCCATAAACCAACTTTTAGGGATCAAGATCCATGAACGAGATCTTCAATAACCATAGATTACCTCTCATGTTGATAGTTTTGTTTTGAATGGGTATATGGGAACCATTAGGGGTTTCTAAGTACTATGTATGTGTCTTGGGACCTTAGACATAATAAGGGAGGAAACCTAGGCCTTATCCCCTAGAATATGCTTCTATCCATCTAGAGCCAAGAATGATGTGTTTAACAACCTCGATATATCCTTCCGTGGTTTCATTTACCTTCAAATGGGGATACTAGTTTGATTAGAACATTTTTAGCACTATGTACATATATTAGGCCCCTTCACATGGGTAGGGGGAAGCATTTCATCCTTAGGCATTAAAGGAAGTTGTTAACCATTTAGGGCCAAATTGATGCTTCCAACCACCACACATGACATTGAAAGTGAATCATTTGAATCTTAATCGACATATGCATGTCATCATCATTTGTTGAGCACTAGGTATGCATCTCAATTCCATGGACATTATCAGGGGAGGAAATTATGGCCTTAAACCCTAACTAAATATTCTAGGAATATAGGGATAGGAAGGATGCCCTAAAAAATGACACATGGGATATCATAGATATATTTGGACTATGAAATGGATGTTAGTAGAATTAGGTGGTTTTGAGCAGTAGTTATGGGACCTCTGAGACATGATTGAGAGAATATGCTTGTTCCTTAGGACAAAATGGAATATTTGAGGAACCCATGTTAATGAAAAATTCCTTGAAGCACCACATATGACCTACTCAAAGTATTCTTGGACTCCAATCAAATATGTGCATGCATTTAAGAGGTTTTTAGCATTAGATATTGGTATTAAGGCCTCAACATGGTTAATGGAGGAAATCCAAGATTCGATCCCTAAATAATATCTTTGGCATCTATGGATACACATGTTCCTTACTCACTATCCTGCTATGCCTTACTCACTAGTCCTCCTTTTTTTGTATTTCCATCTCTCACTATCTCTATCTATATGTGTGTGTTTCTTTCCCCCTTCTCTCTCTCACAACCTACCTCTCTCTCTCTCTCTATGTGTGTGTGTGTGTGTGCATCCCTCCCTCACTCCCCATCTCTAATAACCTCTCCCCAACTTATTTATACCTCCCTCACTATCCCTCCCTACATCACTCTCTCTCTATTTCTCCCCCATCCCCCCTCTCTCTCCCACACAATCTATCTATCTATCTATGTGTATGTGTGTGTGTGTGTCC
>LPNX011129965.1:60281-165982 GCA_001517045.1 Pseudotsuga menziesii | reverse complement strand
CCCCCATTATTTCTTTATATATCTATGTGTGTGTCACTTTCTCACCCCCCCTCTCTCATAATGTCTCTTGACCTTCTATATACATACCTCATTATCCCTCCCTCCATATCACTCTTTATAGCATTCACCCCCCTCCATCTTTGTCGCTCACCCCTCCCTCTCTATATCTATATCTCTATCTATTTATGTGTGTGTGTGTGTGTGTGTGTGTGTGTTTATCTCCCTCACTTCCCATATCTCATAATCTCTCTCTAAATTCTCTATACCTCCATCTCTCTCTCTCTATTTCTCAACCCTCCTCCTCGCCCTCTGTCGCTCACCCATCCCCCTCTCTCCCACATAATATTTGTGTGTGTGTGTGTGTGTGTGCATGTGTCCCCCCTTCTCCCACAAAATCCCTTTATCTCTCCCTCTCTCTCCACCTTACATTTACATCCCTCTATTAATATCTCCCTTCCTTCTTCCATAATTACCAACCCTATGTGCCATTATCCCCTCTCTCTCTATATATATATCAACTTGTATCCCTCCTTCCCTATATATTTTAACTCTCCCTATCCATGTTTCTCTATTTCACAACCTCCCTCTCTCTCCATCTCTAAACCCTCCACCCTTTGTCTTTGACACCATCTCTCTCTCTCTCTCACTCTCTCTTTCTCTCTCTCTCTACATGTGTGAACCTCTCCCTTTCTCTCCTTGGGTCTGTCCTTCTGTCACCCCTCACACACATGCACATTCTATTTCTCCTTCAATATCTATTTTATTCACTCTATATCCATCCCTCCCTCACCCCCCTTCCTCCTTCTCTATCTTATTCTTTCTCACACAGCTCTCTCCACATCATTCTCCCATTCTCTCTCTCTCTCTCTCTTTATCTCTCTCTCTCTCTCTCTCTCTCTCTCTCTCTTCAAATTATCTCTTCTTCACAACCCCCTACCTCATTATGACCCCTACTCTATGTTTTATCACATATCATTCCCATATCTTCAATTTCCCCCTCCTTAACATCTCTCCTCCAACGCATCCTATTCCTCCTCTAATACTCAATATCCACCTTTCCATTCACCAATCCTCTCTCTCATCAAACCATCACCCACTTCCTCCTCTCTTCCTTGTCCCCCTTTTTCAGTCAAGTCTCATGTGCTACTTCTAACCCTATACATCTTCAACACCTCTTCTCCTCCTAATAATTCTCTCAATCCCGACTCTCCTTCACCCTTGTAACCCATAATGTTCCCATTCCTTTCATCTTTCTCCCATTAGAGGAAATTTCAATTTAAAATGGGCCTTATAAAAATAATACAAATTCCATGTCATCATGTATTATCCAATCAAAATGATTTAAAATTCAAAAAGGGAGCACCTCTTAAACAATTTTTTAATATAAATTTGGGGATAGGTATCATAAAAAAAACTTTTGTGTTCGTATTTTTGACATATATCCTTGTGTTTTTACTCAAATTTTGATTAGGAGAGCTCGTTGGATGTGGAATTAAATTGCACATCCAACGAGTACCCACTAAGAATACTTTTAATGAGACGAGTTACCCCAAAAACAAGAAATACCTGAAAAAACATGATGATGACATCATCATCACATTTTTTCAGGTATTTCTTGCTTTTGGGGCAGAGGGTCCCATCAAAAGTATTCCAAGTGGGTACTCATTGTATGAGAATTTTAATTCAGCATCCAACAAGCTCTCCCAATTAAAATTTGAGTAAAAACACAGGAAGATATGTTGAAAATACGAACAAAAAAGTAGTTTTTTTCTTTTCTTCCTCCAAAATTAATAAATATTATTTTATTATTTTAACTATTATTTTATTAATTTTTTTTTAAGGATCCCATTTTGAGTTTAAATTTCCTCTAATGAATTGAATTCACAACATCCGTTACTAGGAATATATCACCTTCTACGGATAGAAGCTATTCCTGTGGTCTAAATGGTTCAGATCCAAAGCAAATGAGTGAATAACTTGGTTGAAGACCTTCCCTGAACGTTATAGACACCTGGGATGTAACTCTGGTGAAATACCTATATACCTATAAAACATATCAAACATACAGAGATATCGAAGCTACTAGAAAATCATATATACATCCATATTGGTGACTAAGGAATCCAATAACATATCTGTGAGATCAACATAAAAAACATGTGGGAAGGAAATCAACTTTGCATTAGAAAATCAATGAAATAGCTTACAACCAGGTGCCTTAGTGTTGATACACTCCTTCACAAGAATAGCACCTTGTACTCAGTAGCTCCAACTTGCTCCACAATTGCTCTCTGATGGATTGAGCCAGGGTATCAATTCAACAACATAACTTGCTATTATTCTCTCTCCCTCGACCATGGAGTATGAGCTTCTATTTATAGGGCTCAAATGGATAGGATGGTTGAGAGATTGGTGGGTGAGGTGGCTACAAGATCCTACAAAGAGGGATCTCAACCTTAACCAACCTAAGTGAGTAGGGATAAGGTTAGACATGAGACTCTTGTTCTAGAAGCCTTGAGAAACTTCTTTTTTTTCACTTTTTACCAAGGGCATCGCTTATACCCCTTTATGACAGAGCGGTGATGGGTAGGAACCACGCCAACAACATGGGTTAAAGGTGGTGGCACCGCTAGGTTCTCACACAACTAGGGAGGTGCTGAATACGGTATCGATTTTCTACTTGAGGGTAAGAGCGGTGCTGCAATTTTGAATGTTGGAATCAACACCTAGACTCTCCTAGAGCAGGATTTAATTCAAGTTTGGGATTTGAGGGAAAATTTCTTGTGTTAGGGATCCTATCACATGCTAGTGACATATTTTGAGTGTAACAGAATGCCCCCCAAAGCATGAGGCTAGAGGGGTATGATAGGCCAGAGCTTTGATAAAGAAAGTTATCACTTCAAGGTAAGAGCCAGCTTGATTGGAGAGTGTCATCGAACATGAATATACAATACATTAATAATTTGAATCATGAATACTAATGTAACCTCATCATGGTTGTAGAATAATACAAGATAGATCCATGAGAGGAATAAAAAACCATGGCTACTATAATACAGTGTTGATCCATGTGATAGAGGACTCAAACTTGGACATAGATAACAGATATGCCACATATATCTATGTCATACATACGAAAATTTGAGCATAGCCACAACCATACAAATGTGTATCCATGCTGGTACTTCATACAATATAATCCATCGCAACCTGGGAAGCAAGCTATGAGTGCTTGGAAAATACTGAGGGTCTTTGTCTCGTCTTCCACAAAGTACGATTCTATCCATGTGATTACAATGTTCTGAAGTCGAACATGCTAGAAACCACTTGAATACCAGTCAATGATGTGAACTGTTAAAAAGCATGAGGGAAATCATCATTAATGTCAATGATTCCCAAGGTACCCTAGTACAATCTACTGAGTGTGAATAGATGATCTGATGTCGAACACTCAGTCGAATATTTTGATCAAAGGCCAATGAGGTGAAATTTTGTTGATAGCAAGAGAGTCTGTCATTAAGGCATACAGATCTCAAGGTACTAAATTTGTTTCTAAGAATATTCCCCAGATGATGATTTGATGTCGATAGGAATAGTCTCGTCAAAGGAGGGCCATAATGAATCCTTCGTCGACGACATGAAACTTGGAACAAAGTTTTGGAATATCGTAGATAATGTAACCATAGGACTGACTCAAAGTATTGACACAAAGGATGTTTTAATTGTAGAGGTAAACTTCTTTCTTCCTTTGAACATCGGACCGCATGACAAAATACTTGGCAGCATGACTAGACCAAACAGACACACCATGCGACAGTGGATAATGCATTCTTTTGAAAAACTCAAAGGAGTGACATGACTCATGAAAGTGGATCAACTCATAAGTCAACCGAATACCCAATTAACTGAATGATATGCAGACAAGTGCCATGTTCAAAGGTGACAAACAAATGCCATTGAATTTGAAAAATGATTCCCTTCCCTTAATTTCCCCATCATGATTGATGAGTGCCTCTTTTTGTTTTTACGAGTTCAAAGAGGGTCACAAACACTCGTTTAATCTTATTCGAAGACAATTCCATTCCCATATATTTCATGAACCTAATAAATGAGGGGTTCGATCCTAGAAAAGGGTCTTTTAGTGTTTAGTTTAATGATTCCAATGAAAGCAAACTCGATATCGTTCATATTTAGAGAGTCTGAATGAAGACAAAAGAAAACTCCAAAGGCTCCTTTTTTCGTAAAATAGTCTATCCGAACTGAAAAAGAGATAACCTACCGTCAGAGAGACTACTCCTCAAATACATTTATGAGTATGAAGAAGACAAGTACTCGCCAATATTTTCATATTTAGGGAGTCCAAAAAGAGCTTAAAGGAGACTCCATTAGGTCTCTTTTTAATGATGAACAATTTTATGAGCCTAAAAAGAATAAAAAAAGACTCAAAAATTTGATACTGAGTTATGAGAGCGTGAACAAAGTATCGAAACAAACGCTCTGGGAATTTTTCCATTTTAAGGAAGTACAAAAAAGTAAAAAACAAATTCCCCATAGATTCTTATTGTTTTCATTTCTACCCCTGCAAAACTCAATAGCAATGTTAATTTCTCGAAAAATTACTTTTGATGAGTCATATGGACGGATTTCTTAATGATGAAAATTTTAAAATATTAAAATGACATTAAAAAACCCTAAAATAGATATAAAAGTCATTTCAAATAGTAAAAATATTTTTTTTTTACTATTTACCACTAGTCAAGAGCATTTGGAGCAACTTTGAACCAGATCCTCAACTGCTGATTCCGGGAGATCCAACCGTCCGATTTGAGCGTCGTCAAAGCTAGGTAAAATACAAAACCCTAAGCTTTCACTTTCAAGCATTTATTTTTTATTTTAGGAGGGGTTTTGGCCATTTTAGGTAGACCCTAATTTTAAAATGCGGGCACTGCTCCTGCCCCTTACAAGATAGGAGGTGCACCGTGAGAACCGCGCTTATAACATTGTGCTTAGGCGGTGCCAAGCATGAGCTTGGAAAAATACATGGATAGACAAAAACACAAGTTTTTATTTGATTTTGATGGTTGAATATGTTTTTAACTAGTCCATTAATGGCTTTTGGTAGGTTTTTAGCAGTAAAAAATGGTAATATGGAAGGAAAGATGACATGATGATGATGATGCCCATGCTGAATGAAATGCGGGATGTGTAGCTACATTAAGGAACTACGGCCTCCTCAAGTTCTTCCACACACCCAGTATGGTGTCTCATGAGATATTGTTGGAGTATATAATCCATATGTGGAACCCGAAACAACAATACTTCGAGGTGGGGGCACATGTGTTGACCATTGAGGTAGAAGACATCTACTTCTTGACTAGATTATCGAGACGGGGTGCCCCGATTTCAATGACTGGTTCCCATGGAGGGGATGTGACTACTCAGGAGTTGGTTGATTGCCACTGCCTTCTTGGTAGTAGAACTTCAAGGAAGAAGATTCCCATCAAGGAAGTAGTGGATCTTCCTCCCTACACTCTTCTTTTTACCGTGCAGAGGCTCGCTAGGAGCCAAGGCCCTCATCAAGATTCTAGGGAATATATGATGTATGCGATAGAACCTATGGAACCTATAATTTTCATTTGGGTGGAGGCATTGCTACAAGTATTTAAATACCAACTGAACAAGTATCGACAGGGAGAACTAAAGCAGTTTGGCTATGGTTCTATCTTAGCTTGTTTCTTTTTTTAGTGGATCCCACAGCTGAGACCCTAGGTGGTTTTTATTGAACTGAGGGTGAGAGACCCTCGTATGTTGAGGTGGGTCATGATCATGTCCCATACAGGGGCAGGTAGAGGGAAGGTGAAGTTCAAGTCTCCATTCTTCCAATGGCTTAGTGACCAGATCCTCATGGTTGAGGATTATGCTTATGCAAGCACTGATTTCAGGGGTGACCCTGACCTACCACTTCCACCTGGAGAGCAGTGGGGAGATATGGGTCAGAAACAAAACCATAAGATATATTTCTGTGCTTTTTGTCTTTTAATGATTTTTACTTTTTATGCATAGTAACGAGACCTGAAAATTTTCATGCAGATGTAGGAGTTGCACGGCCTGGGGGATCATCCCCACTGGACAGATGAGCGGGGGCTCGATTTGTTCAACAAGGCGATGAACCTATGGGAGAGTTGGAGGAGAACCCATAGAGGTTGAATTTGGATATACCTTATGCATCCATTGATGATCTCCTGATGCGCTATCAGAGGTGCACAGCAGGGGTGCCATGCCACTTTAGCCATATGCTACGTAGAGTAGTGCAGGTTGTTATGTGCTACCATGAGCATCACTAGATCTTATATGATGTATCACTGAAAGATGCCATAGCTTCATAGTTTTGTATGATTTTGTGCTACCTGAAAGCCAGAGTGCTTTAGATGAGTTCTTGTGACCTTTTTTTGTAAAAACACTTATATATATATAATATATATAGAGAGAGAGAATTTTTCCCTCGATGTTTATGCTTAAAATGGAAAATATATTTACATGATTTTTTAAATGTTTTTAACTATTTATTTACAATGTCATGAATCATGTTTATCTTTCATGCTATGAATGAGCAATATACCGATCTAAGATATAATTTTCCAATGAATCAGCAACTGCATTGTCTGCCCTAGGGATATGCCTATAATTAATGACTTCAAATGACCTTTCCAATAAACGTACCCTTCAATAGATATGGATTAGTATAGGGTTTATTATGGTGTAAACTTGGTTTAAATGACAAACCACCAAATGCGAGTCCATGAACACTACCAAGTCACTAATGTCCTGAGATGCAGCTTCAGTCAAAAGACCTATGACTACTTCATACTCGGTGATATTGTTGGTAGCAAGATCAATACAAACTGCTCTTGAACTCACTAGATCGTGTGCAAGGGAATACAAAACCCAAGCACCTGAGGAAAGGTTCAGGGTATGGTGGAAAGTGCCATCGACAAAGCCATAAAAATCCATCTGATCTACATNCTCAAAACCATATTGAAAGTACCAAAACACACTGAAAAGTCAAATAATGTACATATATACAAGGTACCATACATGAATGATCTAGGCATAGTACCTCTTTAGGTACAACCTATTGTGAGGTTTCCCAAAGGGGATTCCATCATAATCCACGAGATCGTAGGCCCCTTTTTCTAAAACCTTGGAAACGATAAAAGGACCATACCACATTGATTCAAACTTCCCTTTTCCTAGCTTATCATGTCTCTAATCATAAGTCAGGACTAGTTCACCTTCATTAAACACACAAGATTCGACAGATTTATCGTATTGTGCCTTGACGCATTTCTTTTGTGCCTCATTAACTAAGGCATCATCTCGTCTAGTTTCATCAAGGTTGGTTAAATATAAAAACATTTCTTCCTCGGTAGAAGTATTAGGGAGAAGTTCAACGGCAAGTTTCAAGGACAGACTCTGACACTGAATAGGTAGGACAACTTCTAGTCCATATACTAATTGAAAAGGTGTAAGACCAGTTGTTGTTTTCAGTGAAGTTCTATAATCCCAAATAGCAGAGAAGAGAGTCTGGTGCTAGTTGGATTTGTGATCTCCAACCATCCAAGGTAGCATAGTTTTAAAAACTTTGTTAATGGCCTCAACCTGACCATTAGCTTGCGGATAATGGGGGGTTGAGTTTTCATGGAGAAAACCAAACTTAGCACTTAACTCTACAATCATCTGATTCCAAAAATGTGATCCATGATAAGTGACAATACACTGAGGAACTTTGAACCTAGATATTACATGGTTAAAAAGGAAGAGGGAAATAGTCTTACCATCCTATGCATATGTAGGCATAGCCTTAGTCCACTTAGTGAAATAATCCATGGCTACTATGATGTAACCATACCCCTCACCTGAGGTAGGATTACAATGCATGAAATCTATCCCCCATTTGGAAAAAGGGCCAATGACAATGATGAGGTGTAACGGAGCAAGGTGGGTGTGCTTTTACGGGTATAAGTGTTAACAAGGTGGGAATTTCTTAACAGCCTCATGACAATCTTTAAAAATATAAGGCCATAAATAGCCAGCGCGCAGGATTTTCTAAGCTGTAGCCATCCCAGAAAGATGACTGCCACATGCCCCAAAATGGGAGTGATTAAGAACTTGTTCAGCCTCATCATGGGTGAGGCATCATTGGAGAATGGTATCTATACCACGCCTATACAATGTATCATTGAGGATAAGATATTACTTTTCATGGTGACGAAGGTGGCGAAGATCCTCATGAGATATAGTAGGCTGAAAAAGCTGTTTCTGGAGATAAATGATTAAATTTCCATACCATGGGTCAGTTGTGCTTATTAGGAATAGTAATTCATCTAGAAATGAATCACTAGGCTCAGAATCCGTTAAAGCATAGGGAATATCACACATCAGCTCGGCAAAAACTAATGACTTCTTTGAAGTAGATTTGGAAAAATCAAGGTCAAACTCCTACAGGATGACAATCCATTGAGAGTATTTTCCCCCTAGCACCTGACGAGTTAGGATGTAGTACATAGGGTTTTGGTCTGGAAGTAAAGTAGTAGTGTGAATCAGGATGTAGTGATGAAACTTCTTGAAAGCAATGAACGTAGCCAATGCTAGCTTCTCCACATGCGAGTATTGAGTTTTGGAATCCAGAAGATTCTTATTGGCATAATAAATCATGTGTTCTACGTCATTCTGGTCCTGTTGAGCTAAAACCATTCCGATAGTAGTAGTAGAGGCAGCAACATACAAGAGAAAATCCTTCAAGTAATCTTAGGGGTGTATGACAGATGAATGAGTCAGAGCATGTTTGAGATTATCGAAGGCTCTCCTAGAAGGCCTAGTTATCCTAGAAGAACAGAGTGTCCTTCTTAAGGAGACGCATATAACCATGTGTTTTCTTAGCGAAGTTACAAACAAAACGACGGAGAAATTTTTCCTTTCCTTGCAAACTTTGGAGTTCAAGCATGTTGGTTGGGGAAGGTAAAGCAAGTATTGCAACAATATTTAAGGGATCAATCCAAATACCATACTCTGACACTACGAAGCCTAAGAGATGTCCTGTCTTGACGCAAAAAACACATTTGTGTGGGTTCAACCGTATCTTGTAATGGTAACACCTTAGTAAAATGTCTTTAAGATGTCTAGGATGGTCTTCCCATAGCTGTGAGTGCATAGGGAGATCATTAAGGTAAGGCTCCAGAATATTCTTAATGTCGTGAAATGTGTAGGACATGGCATGTTGGAATGTGGCCCCAGCGTTCTTAAGGACAAAAGGTAACTTCTTGTAGGAAAATGTTCCCCATGGGCATATAAATGTCATCTTATGCTGATTGGGGGGAAATATCTCAATCTCACTGTAGCCATAAAATCCATCCATAAATGAGAAGATGACACTTCCAACATAGTTATCGATAATCTAATCAATGTGTAGAGTCGAAAATTTTTCCTTGCGACAAGATTTATTCAAATCTCGAAAATCAATGTAGACTCAAATACTTGCTTGCTTTTTGTTCACAAGAATGATATTCAATACCCATTTCATCAGGGGCAGAGGATAGATAAATCCTTCCTTCAGAATTTTTTCGACTTCGGCTTTGATAGCCACATCCTTTCATGGATGGACTTGTCTCAATTTATGCCTAACCATTCTGGTCGTAGGATAGGTTTTGATCTCATGGACTACAATGAATGAATCTATCCCAGAAATGTTTTCAGATGACCAAGAAAAAACATCTCGTAATTATTTAAAAAGCGCTTTATACTCTTCATTTTCATCTATCGAACAGTTTTGCCCGATGTGAACATGTTCAATAGTTCCATACTTGACTGATATGTCGATTGGAATCATTTTGGTAATGTTGCATAAATTTCATTTAGACTTAGAATCTTGCAACAAGATAGGTTTTTGTGAATCATTGACAATATCAGTACCCAAGAGAGATACAAAATCATTATCTGCCGAACTGGTATTGGGGAGGAATGGAGATATGTGATAGTGATCGTCCCATATGCATGTACTTGTATTCATAATCTCTATAATAGACTTGTCTGATGGAAAAGTCTGGGAGAGATAATCTAGAGTAGGAAGCAAAGGTTCTAACCAGTAGGGCAGGTTGTAAGGGTCTGAAGCCACTAGATGAAGATCATCTATAGGAACATCGAAAATAGATTGGATGGCATCATAAACTACTTCATGCGGGCTAAGGGAGGATGTCTCAACAACTTGTTTACCCTTAGGATCATAATTAAATGAAGAGATCATGTTGACTATTATCATTTTTGTGCTATAAGGGGTTGAAGGAAACACATCCATGAGGGCAGAGTCTTTCAACATCCCTACCCCAATCAACTCGTAAGGAGGAGGGGATTGACCTAGAAAAGGGACATTATTCTTCGTAGGAGTGGTAACATCCGACGTATAGAAATCAAGTTGATCAATTGTTACAATTCTTCCCAAATTCAAAAACTTGAGGGTTCTAAATACTATCAAAGCGACAATGGTCATAGCATAAAACCAGTTTCTTCCTAAGAGAACATTGTAGTCTAACAGGGCATCCACTACTTCCACTCGAATGGAAACATTTTTTCCCCATAGCTCAACTAAAAGGGCTGGCATGAGACCATAGGGCTGGAAACCCCTTCCATCAAATGATTTTAGTGTTGTCAGTGATTTAACAAGCTCGGGAGAGCCAATGGCTTTCCAACAGGTCAAAGGCAAAACATAGGTTGAAGCACCTTAATCTAGAACAGTCCTAAAGACATTTTTTCCAACCACTCTAGTTATAACTTGAAAATATAGTTGGTGGGGTAATCTAGGTTTAAGGTTCTCTTGATTGAAATGAATCAGATTCATGTCACTAGATTCCATGGATGCCCAAAGGAGTTAATATGTTTTTACATTGTGTGGGACAACTTTGGAGCACTTCTAAGGTAGACATTGCACATGGTTCCTGAGCTAAGTCTTCTACAACATTATAAAACTATGCAGCCCGGGCATTCGGGTTAAAAACAACCTTCCTAAGAGTACTCTTGGGAGGATGAAAAATCATGTCAATATTAGGCTTCCCAATCGTTAGGGGACCATTAGATGAGGATGCAAGAGAACAAGTAAAAGGAGCTTTATCAAGGGAAGGTTTCTCAATTTTATTCTCTTCCGGTTTGTCATATGACTGACTTTGAGTTGTTAGACTAATAGTATCTGATGACATCATTTGAATTTCCTCTGTGGAACTAGAATTTCCCTAGGTAGACATGTGGTCCACCAGTTGTTGCTAAGAAGGAAAAGGATTAGTGAGAAGATCTGGTGCAGGGTTACTCTTTAAAAACTTATTTATTTCATCACATCAAGGAAAAAAATTCTTGAAGTGATCTCCACCACACAATAGGTAGGGATACTTAGCTTTCCTTTTTCCTTTATTTTCATTCTAAGTTCATAGGATTGGGGTTTCCCTGTTGGTTTCCAGTTTTCTTGTTTTTACCTTTTCCTTTGTTCTTATTACTAGATGATTGCATACTTTGAATAGAATTCACCTCGGCAGAAACCATAGGGTTGGAAGGAGTAGGAGTGGAAGGATTGGGTTTTTTGGTAGCTTTAACCATTGACAGGGGATGAATTGAACCAATAACTCCATCAACAGGAGTTTCTGCATGTGGCTTAGTTGGGTCAGCGTCGGGTCAAGGAGATTGAGGATTGAGGTTTTACAAAGTTCTAGACTAGGAATAGACCAAGTCTAGATATTGTGCACAACTAATGGATTTCTCTTCAGTAACAGAACCCCCCATAGCCACATCTTGGGCAATGGGTGGCAACAAAGATTTCGTGAACCAATCAGCCAAAATTTGGTCCGAGATATGAGCTTTAATAAGCCTTCTCTACCTTCTCCACTCATGAATATGATCAGCCACTTGTGCAGCACTAAAAGAGGATGTAACAGAAAATAAATTAGCAAACTTAGTCAATCTATCCACTACCACATATATGCAATCGTTTCCCAAATATTTGGGCAAACCAGTGATGAAATCCATTGATATAGTGTCCCATTTTTGCTCCAGAATGGGAAATGGTTGTAATAAACCAGTGGCATGTGTGAGTTCTGATTTGTTTTGCTGACATACCTGACATTCACTGACATAATTTTGAACATATTCCTTTAACCCTTTCCAATAGAACCTTTGCCTTAGTAGCCTATAGCTTTTGAAGATCCCCGGATGACCTGCTAGTGGGGAATCTTGTGCTTCATACAAAACTTTGTACTTAAGCTTTAAATATCAAACCAAATAAATTCTGCCCTTATAATATATCAGCCCATTCAAAATTCTGTAGTTATAATCTCCCATGAGTCCATCTAATACATCACAAGCAAACTTATCTTTTGCATATTCAACTAGTAGCATGTCTTTCCAATTTTTAGCAATGTCCGTAAGAGAAAAAGAAGGTCTTCAAGATAATGCATCTGCTACAATGTTACTATTTCCTTTCAAATATTCAATATCAAAATCATACGCTTGGATCTTGCTTACCCACTTTTGTTTCCTTTCATTTATATCCTTTTGGGTAAGGAAGTGTCTTAGACTATTATGGTCATTTTTCACCACAAACTTGTTTTCTACAAGGTATTGTCGGAATTTGGCCATGGTATGCATGGTGGAAAACATCTCTTTCTAATATATGGAGTAAATAAATTGATGAGGCTGCAACTTTCTTCTCTCAAAGGCAATATGGTGTTGGCCTTGCTTTAGGACAGCCCCTACTCCTTCACCTGAGGCATCACATTCAACAACAAAAGGCTTAGAAAAATCAGCTAATGCAAGTATGGGACAAATACTAATTACCTATTTCATTTTTTATAAGGAATTTGCAGCCTCTTCATTCCACTTTAAAGCATCCTTCTTAGTCAAATCAGTGAGTGGAGAAGTCAACTTGGAGAATCCTTTCACAAACTTCCTGTAGTATGTACATATTCCAATGAAGCCTCTTAATTATGTGATGTTTTTTGGTGATGGCCATTCTAAGATAGCCCTGACCTTTTCCATGTGCACTTTCACTCCATCTTTCCCAATAATGTGTCCAAGATATAATAGTTCTTTCATCCCAAATTCACATTTAGACATCTTAGTATACAAATACTGTTCTTGCAAATTTTTCAACACAATCTCTAGGTGTTGCAAGTGCTCTTCCCAAGTTTTATTGTAAATAAGAATCTCATCAAAGAAGACTAAAAAAACCTTCTAAGCTGCTTTCAAAACATTCTATTCATACATTCTTGAAATGTATCTGGACCATTAGTCAACCCAAATGGCATAACAAGAAACTCAAAGTGACCATAATGACATCAAAAAATAGTCTTTTGCACATCTTCCTCCTTCATCCGAATTTGGTGATAACCGGATCTAAGGTCAATTTTGGAAAAGTATTGAGCTCCAAATATCTCATACATGAGATCATAAATCCTAGGGATAGGATATCTATTTTTTATGGTCTTCTTGTTCAAAGCTCTAAAGTCTATGCACATCCTCAAGGTTACATCTTTTTTCTTTACCAACACTACTAAAGAAGCATAAGGGCTAGAGCTTGGTCTAATGAGTCCCAAATATAAGAGTTATTGAATGGTCTTCTCAATATAATCTCTAAACTTATTGGGATGTCTATAAGGTGGTATCTGAATGGGTGAAGTACCCTCCTCCAAAACAATGTTATGCTCAACCCCCCTATTGGGTGGTCTACCATGTGGAAGATCTCTGAAAACTTTTTCATATTTGTGTAAAAATGTCTCTATCTCCTTTGGGTGTTTAAAAATTCTGATTTTTGGCTTGGGATAGGTTATATAACCTTCAGCAGCCCATTAAATATCACCATGCCTCAATATAGATCTCATACTATTGCAATTTACTACCTGTTTTGGGTAAGTGTGTTTCCCTCTCACAACCCTTAGTACCCATGTTGAATCTTGAAATTTCATTTTAGGAATTTGATAATTTACTGAATGCTATCCTATATAATACAACCATTTCACTTTCATTACTACATTATTATCAGCAACATCAACCACATAAAAACTATCATCAAAAGTATAGTTACCTATGGTGACTTGCAGCTTTGGAACCCATGTTTTGTATTGCATGGTAATGTGACCTGGAATGACAACTGTGAAGCCATCGAATGGTTCATTTGGTATCCTTATTTTCTCCACCATATCTGCATCAATGAAATTATCTGTAGCTCCTCCATCTACCAAAACTGAATCTCTTTGTCCCAATACCACACCCTTGCATCGAATTGTGTGATAGCGAGGAACTGCTAAAAGTACTGCCATTCTTGCTTTGTCCGATGAAGGCTGATTTTATTATTTTATTTCTTCTTCAGCTTCTGTATAATATGCCTCATATTGATATGAAGTGTTCCCCTCTTCATACATACCCCCTTCATACTCATCATTATCAGAAACTACTTCTATGTATTGAGCCTTTCCTTTAGCACATTTATGCCCTGGTGCCCATGGTTGGAAGCATGTGAAGCACAATTTTTTCCTTGGAAGATCATCCCTATTTTGTCCTTATTTATTATTATTTTCCAATGTATCCTTTTGCCAAAACTTCTTATCAGTTTCATCCTTTTTCCAAGGCTTTCTTTCAAATTATAAGTTACGCTTGGGAGGAAATCTTGTTCTAGGAAGCACATTTTGAAGATCTCTAGTCAAGCTCATTGCATCATTTAAGTTAGTAGGATTGTGGGATTTGAACAAATATTTTAAGGGCTCTTCCAAACCTTTAGTGAAAATAAATACTAACCTTCGCATAGATACATCAGCCACCTTAACTGATAATCTTTGGAATTCCAACATATATTCAATAGGAGTCCCTACCTGCTTCAATTGTGCTAGTTCTTTGAAAGACAATTCTGGATTTTTTTGGTCAAAATTTTTTAATACCCTGTCAATAAATTCCCCATATGTTTTAACCTCATCATGACCCAAATTTTTTGGTCCATGGAACCACCATTCATTTCATCTCCATCCAAGTGCAAAATATCCATTTTTAAAGCATCTTCTACCACCATTGGATTCAGCTGAAAATACACATCCAATTTTTGCACCCAAGTGTTAGTAGAACTTTGAGATTAACCATCAAAAGTAGGAAGTGGCACTTTACCTGTGGCACAATTAAATTTTTTTTTTTTATGTAGATACTTATTGACCTCCTTCTTTTTGAGTTTGTTTCCCATGGTGAAGTACTACTCAAATGTTATACTCCTCCTACACTCTTCATCCAATTTAGCCCATTCTTTTGTTATTGTATCAATTTCAAATTGAATGTTAGTATCTTCTTTGGGAATAATAAATTTAGGTGAAGTAGGCCTTGGTGTGATCTGAAATTCATGGGGTCTATTATGGGGTCCTGTTCTTGAGAAAATTTGCTCACCCATTGTCTTCTTTTCTTCTGAGTGTGAACTACTGCTATCTCCCATTAATCCCAATTTGCTTCCAAATTGGCTAACCAACAATTAGAATCATTTAATAAGATGCTAGTTCATGTTATTGGTTATTTCATCAAATATAGGTTGTATTATTTTAATATATTCAATATTTTCATGTTCATTGGGTCGCTTCCCCTTGCTAGTCATAGTTTCAGCAAAATGTACCGGTTCTTCTACTGCTTCTTCTCCTCCAACAAAAACACCTTCAATTGTGGGATCTAAGGGTGGTGGTTTATTGATTTGAATCATTGTTACTACCATAAGGTTCCAATACCATTCTATGATACCACTTTTAATGTCCCCTTTTTGGAATTTTTTTAAAATGCCCAATTTTCCATTTTTTTCTCAATTTTGGCTCTTGACTAGTTTTGATGTCTAGACCTCCAAATTGACCCAAATGCTTCCAAATTTTCTATAAAGGTACATGAATTATAATATAACTTAAATATAATTCTAATTTGTGTTTTTTTACCTCCCAATTACATCTACAAACTGTTTTAATGTTCTGTTCAAAGTAGGAGTCTTTACTAGCAAATTGGGGCTCCAATTCCTCCCCGGGTAATTGCCAGAATTGGCTTCAAAAATGATCCAAAAGTCACTTGAATTTATTAAAAGACGTTGTTTATGTGTAATGTAACTTTTCAAAGTCTCATATGCATCATGTTTCATTTTATACAGTCTATTATGATTCTTTCCAAAACAACTCTCAAGTCACAATTTCAACCCTTGGGGAAAATGCACCAAATCTTCTCCCAATGCAATAAAAATGAGTAAAATGGATTCCAATGCTTGATTAATGAACATGATACTTGAAATAGACATTAATTACAGTCCATTAATCATACATGTATTATAGATACATTCCTCCGTTCGAAATAATAAGCATTACCATGGCATATATAAAAATAGAGTGGAAATGGTCATTGTTTGCTCACTAAAAGTCATTTTGACATACAACTCTTGGGAATTTATGCTTGAAAATGTATGATAATGAATAAAATATAATATTTAACTTATTATAATGATAAAGGGACAAATATATTCTCTCCCAATTCGAAATCAGAAAAATTAAAACGGTTCACAACAAGATAGTGGGGAAATGACACTATTTCTTCGTTGTTCAACATTTTTACATGAATTATTTTGGTTATTTAGACTTGAGAGTATTCTGAACATGAAATACATAGGATTTAAATCATATAATAATATAATGGGAATTATAATCTTCCCCAAAGAGATCAATAGCTCACCCAAAGCACAATGATAAATGGACAAAGAAAGGCTCTCCCAATTCGAAATCAGCAGCATTACAATGGTTCACAACAAGATAGTGGGGAAATGACACTATTTCTTCATTCTTCAAAATTTTTACATGAATTATTTTGGTTATTTAGACCCGAGACTATTCTGAACGTGAAATACATAGGATATAAATCATATAATAAGATAATGGGAATTATAATCTTCCCCAAAGAGATCAATAGCTCACCCAAAGCGCAATCCCTCCATTCACATAAATATGGTGTGAAAAATGGAAATAATTGAGAGAGAGAGTGCTGCAATAGAAGAATACACACGATTTCATGTAGCTTACACCTGAAAATAAGAATCCATTAAAGCTCCATGAAATACCTGAGTGGCCTCTCAAAACACCAACTAGGATGGGAATCTTTCACCCTCGAAATTGGCTAAGGCATAAACTAGTCATCCACTAGATCTCTTTCTTCACAATAGCAAATTTCACAAATTATCAAAAATCCTCTTCTCATGGCTGATCCCTGTATTTTATAAACACTATTGGTATTCTAAGGTTCCAAATCCATCCATAAACCAAAACTAAGTCGAATTGGTGTAGCTTCTCATGCTATGCCATGTGGTCTCTCTCTTCACCTTCCCTCTTCTCCCAAATTTGAGAAGGAGCCTCTTGTCCTTCTCCAACTCCCGAATCTGACCTCCAAGATGCTCTATTCATGCCTGACATGTCATTATGTCAGTATTTCAGCCTTCAAGTCTTACTTGGGTCATAACTATCATAGAATCTCGATAATTGGTGTCATAGCTGTAATAAATGTAAGGGGAATCTAGCCAAGTGTCCATGAAACTCCCATTTGGCTCTTCCTCTCCCATGTAAGTTACAATTCATCCAAAATTCGACCTATGAAGTATATTGACAAGTATATTAACCTCATAATCCATCCCAAAACATTAGGCTTCCCATAGATTCAAAATTACAAGAGGAGGATGCCATTTAACATTTGAATTCTAGCTTGAGTGGGCCCCACAGTCTCCATGTGTCTCCATTCTCCATAGCCATTTCATTTTTCACTTGCATTCATTTAATTAACTCCATTAAATAAATATTTATTCATTATAATGTCTAAACACCATTTATTAGCTCCCTTATTAACTTCCCAATGTTTCCACCCAACCTAGGGAACTAGTAGGATTGATGGAATTTTCCCGCTATGCAATTATTACAACTGATAGGAGGTTGTTGAGCCAAGGGATTTGTATAAGAAGTGAATTGGTCTCCACTTTCTACAATGATATTCTCTTCCACCTGGGAACTAGTTGTATCTCCCTGGACAATAGCTTCCATTGGACGTTCCCCTGTAACGGGAGGAAAGTTGGGTGGTAATCCCTGTGTTCTTCTAGACCGTCTCAAATGAAACTCAACCAGATTGCATAGTTCCTATTCTAACCTAGGGTTTCAAAGATTAAAAAAATCATGCCAATTTTTTTTTCCCTACTCAAGCTATAGGCTAACAAGCAAATTCAAATGGTAAGATGAGCTCATATGGTCGGTCTCTCACCAAGATTATTAAGTAGGTGCAACTCATGATATACCACAATGGTATGTGTGTAGTAATATACCCAAATGTTGTTTTCGGTGTATTTCTCCACACAAGACGACCAAAGGGATTTTCTCAGATAGATAGGGTATCCTAGTGGGGTCTCCCGATATACGCAAGGTACATGGGAGCTCAAATTGGTAGTATTGTTGTCTAATGCAAAATCGCTCGCAAGGGGCCTTTCAATATACAATAAAGTACATGAAGTACATTTCTATATACCTCAAAGGTACATGAAAGTTCATTCGATATACTGACGATATGTGGAAGAACCGCGTGAGTCCTGGGATGTAGTGCAGACAACTAACGACAGCTCCTATGCTTAACAACTCTCGAACACGTCTCTAACCTAGCACTCAAATTTCTATACAAATTTTAATCCTATGAATACCATTATCTTTAAAGTGGACAGTTAGGTAAATGCATGAGGTTTTGACAGAAAAGTAAAACCATGCAAATATGAAGTGCAAGTTCATTCACTTTACCATTCAGTATGCCTAATTACGGGAAGGAGAGAGGTTGTTTTTCTTTTCAATTTTGATTTTAAAACCAAACAATTCCCCATACAACTATAAAAAATCCTTTTTTCCAAGCATACAATCAAACAACACTTTTCTTCAAATCAACTCTTTTTCGAAAGTACATATATAGGGTAAGATCTCTTTTCAAATGAACAAGAAAGACAAACAACACTCAAATATGCATATGCAAGCTATATTTTTAAATTTTCCTGAAGCATTGAAAGATATAACTTAAAATATTGATACTTTTTTCTTTTGATGAGATAATGATGCAAAAGAGACAAAAGAACAAAGGAGTCCTGAAAGATTGTGAGTATAATCAAAGATCCAATGGCTTAGTCTCAATGAAATAATGACCTATTCTCAAAAAAAATTCTTTTTAGAGTGAAAATAAGTCTTTCTCACACTTAACAAGAAATTGAAATAAGCAAACTGATCTAAGGGAGTCTTTCTTTTTAGTGATAGTCTATAACAAACAGAGATCTAATTTGACCTACGGTTTCCAACTAACTCCTTTTAAGAAAACAAACTTACAAGCAGTGATGACTGATGAATCTGACCTAGCTTTTTTATTTGAACAAACAAGCAATTTCCACATAAAAATTCCATATTTCAATCACTGAAGCAGGTTCAAACAATTCCGGATAAGACCAATTACGCACACCAAATCCAAAAAATCACAATTTTTTTACAAAAACATGAAAAAATCAAAGTCTAGGACAGACCTACCTGGCACCATGTAGATGAAGTTGCTGGTAGGTAGTTTCAAGGTAGAACCACTTCTTGCTCACTAGATTCAGGCAGTGTCACCGCTTATGGTTAATTGGACTCAGACGGTGCTACCGCTTCTTACCAAAGGCACATGTGCGGTTCTCTGTGACAACCCAGAATAGTAGGAGAGCAAAAAATCATGTTAGAAATGTCAAAAATTTCATAAAAATTGATGAATCAACCATAATACAGAGCACATAAAGTTAAGTTGGATCAGATGTAAAGAGATCTGAAGATTCCAAACCAAAAATTCAGTAGATTAGATGTATATATGAGTGCAAAGATAAGAGGATGGAGCTTGGATTTGGACAAGAGTGTTTCTGAACCTGAGGGAGAGAAAGATGGATCTAGTCCCCCGTGGAGTCACCAAATTTGTTACCAAGAATATATCACCTTTTGTGGATAGAAGTTGTTCCTCTAGTCTGAATGGTTTAGATATAGAACAAATGAGTGAATAACTTGGTTGAATACCTTCCCTGAACGTTATAGACGCCTAGAATGTAACTCTGGTGAAAGACCTGTATACTTATAAAACATATCAAACATTTAAAGACATCAAATCTACCAAAAAATCATCTACACATCCATATTAGTGACTAAGGAATCCAATAACATATATGTGAGATCAACACAACAAACATGTCGGAAGGAAATCAACTTTGCATTAGAAAATGAATGAAAGAGCTTACAACCATGTTATTTAGTGTCGATACACGCCTTCACAAGAATAGCACCTTGTCCTCAATAGCTCCAACTTGTTCCATAATTTCTCTCTGCTGGATTAAGCCAGGGTATCAATTCAACAGCATAACTTTGGTATTCTTCTCTCTCCATCAACCATGGAGTATGAGCTTGTATTTATAGGGCTCAAATGTCTAGGGTGGTTGAGATATTGGTGGGTGAGGTGGCTACAAGATCCTACAAAGAGGGATCTCGACCTTAACCAACCCAAGGGAGTAGGGATAAGGTTAGACACGAGGCTCTTGCTATAGAAGCCTCGAGAAACTTCCTTTTTTCACTTTTTACCAAGGGATGCTCTTATATCCCTTTATGACAGAGTGGTGATGGGTAGGAACAGCTCCAACAACATGGGTTAAAGGTGGTGGCACCTCTTGGTTCTCACATAACTTGGGCGGTGTTGAATAGGGTACCACTTTTCTGCTTGAGGTTAAGAGTGGTGCTGCAATTTTGAATGTTGGAATCAACACCTAGAGCAAGATTTACTTCAATTTTGGGATTTGAGGGAAAAATTCTTGTGTCAAGGATCCTATCACATGCTGGTGATAGATTTTGAGTGTAACAACATCCTCCTAAGACCTTCACCCTTCCCCACCCCTTCTCAACTATTAACCATTCCCACTTGAACTTCTAACATCTTCCTAGGCCCTTGACCCTTCCCCACCCCCTCTCAACTATTAACCATCCCTACCTGAAATTTCAACATCCTTCTAGGCCTTTGACCCTTTTCCAGTTTCTCTAAACTATTATCCATACATTTGATATATTACATATAGTGCTAGAGTTTTGTCTCTACAAAATGCGTTCATGGTATAGTACGCATTTTGTAGTTCTATAACGCACGCATGTTTTGCAGTTCTATAATGCGCACGCATTTTGTAGTTCTATAATGATCACATGTTTTCCAATTCTACAAGGGCAGGAGATTCAATTTGATTTTAAACATGCCAATTCACTTTCTCGCATGTCACCAATAGTCCTATGTGTATGGTTTGGAGTTTGCTTTGGTAATACCAAACCTGTTCTATGGTATATGATAAGCCATAGCTAATTGGCCATTTCATCCATTTTCTGAAGAATCCATTGTTTACGCACTCATTATAGTATGCTACACACATCATTTTTGACAAAATCTTAAACACAAATAGAATATTTTTTGCATATTCTAAATATGTAATTTTTACTAAAAAATATTATATTTTCCTATTTTTTTCAATTTTTATTGTGCCTAACTCCTTAACTCAAAAAACATGTTGTTAGTGTTTTTTCCATAACTTTTCCAATTCTTAATAATTTTAAAAATAAATTATATGGTGCACTAGAATAAACTGACCTCTACATTCTATAAAAAAACCCATTTCATGATTATTTCATTAACACCTTCAAAGGATGCACCCACAAAAGACTTACCATTTTCAAGGAATGATCACTTAGATAATTATAAAAAAAAAATGAAAAATTACTAATTTTATTTTCAAAAAATAGTGCTGCACTAGTGCTATATGTTATCTACATTCTTACAAATTTTTGTATCCCAGAAGCATCATTTGGGCCCTCAAATGCTGCACCCACAAGAACATATACGTTATCATTTTCCTAAGAAAATAAAAAGTGACTCTTAAAAAAAATGAAAATTGACATAGTTATAAACATTTTCAATACATAAACCTTATATATTTGGAAACGTGATTTAATTTCCTACATTTAATCTTATTTACTCAAAGCAATATATTTTGTGTAAGTATCTCAAAAAATACAATTAAGTTGAGGGATGCCTGATTTTTCAGTTTTCTATTGCATCTAACGTGCAAAAAGTGACCCTCATTAGCTTGCACTCACCCAAGTCGAAGATCAAATGCTACAAGTGAAACAAGAAGGGCCACTATTCTAGAGAGTGCCAAGAAGACCAATGAGAAAATGTCAAAGTTAGATTTCATGCTTCCATGGCTATGGAAGATGAATCTACAAGGAAGAAATTATTCAATGTAGAAGATGATGACCATCGAAAATAGTTTTTCCTTTAGTGCACAAATGATTGCACAATATATAGATGAGGATATTGTCATTAGTGATGTATGAATATCTAAGGACTCCATTAAATATCTGCAAGTTTACAAAGATCAAGAGGGATCCCACAAAAACAATAAAAACATAAGTATTTGTATTTTACTATCAATTGTTCTTATGAATCATATCTGAATATTTTTTAATATATTCTTCATTACAGTTATAGCCATATCTTTCTTCCTAGAAATATGAAGTATGTTATAGCATAACATTCTGAACATATGTTATAGATTTTTGTTGATGAATAGTAAGCTTATATAATACATGTTATGATTTATTGAGTAGCCTAAAATGTTGTATAACATTTCGTGAGATTTGGATAGAGGTTGTGTTGAAGCATTGGTTAAAATGTTTTCATAAACTATGTGAAGTATTTGTCATTACATTGAAATGATTGGATTATGAAAGGTTGCTAATAAGTTCATTGAATTTTACCTGTAGGAAAGATTGTAATTTATGGCCTAGAAGAGAAGAATGATGAGACTTGTTCTTAAGGGATAAGAGGACAACTATATGTACCTTACAACCCCCAACAAAGATTGTGTTACTGAAAGGAAGAAAAAAAAATATGTGAGGCTGAAAGATCCATGATGTATATATTCCTACATCCTTATGGGAATAAACCTCTAGCACAAGGATTTACATCCAGAATAGAATCCCTCATTATATTCTATTCTAGAATACTACTGAAGAAGTTTCCACTAGTTAAAAACCAGATATTGCACAACTGAGGATATTTGGTTTTCCTATATACATTCATGTGCCCAAAAATAAGAGGAAAAACATGGATCCATTTGGAAATAAAGGGAACTTTGTTGGTTATAGTGAATCATCCAAGTCCTACAGAATCTATGTACTAGGTGAAAGACAAAATGAAGTCAGCAAAGATGTGAAAAGGTTGCATTCAAGTGCTCTAAAGAGATTCAGTGTGATTCATACATGGAGGAGCATGAGACTCCCATGGTGGAGAACCCAGATTTTGGTTCTCTTCATTTAGGTGTTGAGAGGGAGAATCCATAAGAGTTCTAAGATACACTAGCTCCCGAAGAACCAATAAAACTGGTTGATGATTTAACTCCTTCTAAGAGGAAATATGCATGGTTCCAAGACATTTTACAAGAAGAAGAAAAGCATGGAGCACCATTAGGATCATCCAGAGAATGAAAGAGACCTAAAATATATTCATGTCATGTTGCACATATGAGTCACATAGGTTATTCAAAACCTTCCACCTATGAAGAAACTGCAAAGAATAAAGTATGGAAAGATGCAATAGTATAGGAATGCAAATATATTATGAAGAATGTCATTCGGGAAGTTGTTCATAAAAATAAAGGGAAGTACATAGTAAATTCCATATGGAATTATAAGATCAAGCATGCTACTGATGGAAGTATTGAAAAATTTAAAGCTATATTTATTGCCCAAGGTTTCTCACAGAAAGAAGGCATGGACTATGATGATATATTCTCTCATATGGCCAAGTACACCACTATTTGATTTATGATCTCACTTGCATTTTTTCTAGGATAGAATATTCCCTAGATGGATGTGAATACTTCCTTCCTTGATGGTGAGGTTGAGGAAGAGGTTTACATACACCAACCTGAGCATTTTTTAGTTCATGAGAAGGATTCCAATGTATGCAAACTGAAGAAATACTTGTGTGTAATTAAGTAAGCCCCATGGATTTGTATTCAAGGATTGAAAACTATCTTCATATACTTTTCTTCGCTATTAGTGAAGTTGATCCAAACTTGTACTTCAAATTTATTAATAGCTAACATTTGATATTGGTTATCTATTCTAATGATTTGTTCCTTACTAGAGAGGAACATATGGTAGCTTGGTGAAACAGGGAGCTCACTTCAAAATTCAAAATGAAAGAATTTGGTCTTATGCAGTGCTTTCTTGGTCTTGAAGTTTGGACAAGGAAATATGAGATCTTTATTTCTCAAGAGAAGTTTATTGTTGAGGTGTTACATAGTTTTAGCATGATGGATTGAAAATCCATGTCTATTCTCACAATTTCAAATTTGATGAAACTACATGGGATAAATTGTGGATTGGATCTAGTGGATGCAACCAGGTATAGAAAACACAATGGTTCCTTAATGTACTTGATATTATGTTGTGAGTATATTGAGTTAGTTTCTTAGATACATTATAGGTACTATTTCTGATGGACTCATATATGCCTCCAGTGATGAGGTCAAGTTACTTGATTGTGCTAAATCCAGTTGGGGTGGTAGTATTGTGGACTAAAAAAATCCATTTGGCTATTTTTTTAGCTTCAGATCAACAAAGTATATTATTGCCAGTAATACAAAAGTAAAGATTATTCTGTCTAGTACTACATAAGCAAAGTATATTGTGGCTAGTACTATAGAAGAAAATTATATTGTTCCTAGTACTACATAAGAATAGTACATTATGTCTAGTACTAACTGTCAAGAATCTATGTGTATTAGGAATCTACTTGATGGGTTTTTTAGGGAGAATCCTGAAACTATGATCATTCATTCTGGTAATCAGAGTTGTATTAATCTCTCAGAAAACCATGTGTTTCATGATAAGTCAAAACACATAGATATGAAGTATCACTTCACCAAATACATGGTCTAGAGAGGTGCGGAAATAAATCAATACTTTCTATCGATGAGCAGATTATAGATATGTTGGCTGAGTCTATGTCAGTGATGAAGTATAGGTACTTTCAAGACAAGCTTATCATGAAAAGAGATTGCTTCCCTCACTAAGAGGGGTTGTTAAAGTCACATCAGCAAGAGTCTACATTCTCCAAGCCAATATTGTGTGTTAGGATTGGGTCTCATGTGTTGAGGTAGGGAACCTGAGTTGAACTTGGATTAAAATTTTTGGGTGGGACTCAATCATGACTAAGCATTATTTGTAAAGGTTAACCCTCATCCATTGAGGCGAATGATTTGATATGTCAAAGTGATTGTGTTACATAGTCTTGTTGGACAAGGCTAAGGACTTGTATGATAAGTCACAACCTTGTGTGTTGAGGTGGGCCTATGTGTAGAGGAAATGCTTTTCTATTTGAACCATGCATGATGTGTGAAATACTAAGAAAGTTATTAAGTATCCTTAAGAGACTGTCCACCTCTGGAGTGCAATAATTTAGCATAATATCACTTGGCATGATAGTAGAATGATATGATCACATCATTCGACAAATATTCTTAGTATAATTGATATGAGAGATAAATTAAAGCTATCATATGTGGACCATGCATATAAGATACGAGATAAAGTTAATATAAATTAAGAAAAAAGAGAAGTTGAATTGCTCATGAGAAATAATTCAATTGATAAATGGGAACTATAATTGTTAAGCATTGGTGGCATTGATAATGTATGCCTCGGTTAATTAAAGTGGAAATCCTAGTTGTCACTTTAGTAAATCAGTCGACAGGATTTCAATTAAGAAGAGTTAACTAATGTGTTAATAAATAAGAACTAGTTAACTAAAGGGTTTTACATGATGACACTTTAGTTAAACTAAAAGATAAAACTTTAGTTAAACTAAAATATGGCACTTAAGTTAAAATATGACACTTGAGTTACAACACTTGCATGATGACGCTTGCATTAGCATCCTAAATAAATGATCTAGCAGTCAGATAGAACGCGATGTCATCATAAAGTTAGTATAGCATGAATATAATTTAAAATATGAAAGGAATTTCACATTGTGTATGCAATATTGAAAAACCAAAGAGTAGAGTTACTCTATTAAGGAATTCACTATATTTTGCATGAGATCCTAATACCCATGTAGTGATTCACTACATCTTGCATGAGACTGAATTTCGAAAGTTATTAATGTGTTGGACACATATCAAAGTTCATCTAGTTGATATCTCTCATCTATTGTTCAGTGATAATACCTCAAGTGTTTGAATTCTCTCTTTTCTTGAACCCATCGTGCCGAAATCAATTTGTAGTTGTAAAAGACATTTTATACTATTTATCAATATTATATTGAGGAGTTTTGTTGTGGTTTTTCACTCTCATTGTTTTGAGGGTTTTCCCCAAGTTACATGCTGCGTTTTGTGTGAATGATTATGTGTATTGATGGTTCATTGATTTCAAGTACTCATTAAATCTGCAATTTAGATATTAGAGTTCAAATATTGTTAAAACTTCAACAAAACAATTCTATATTCCTTGTGAAAATATGTAGGTTTCTCTATCTATAATTTGTATCATATTCTTCTGTACTTTAAATATGAAATTTTTTGGGCCTCATGATAGTATGGAAGAATTCATTTATAATTATGCATAAGTAAGAGGAAGGAGGATAAAGGAGAAGAGGAAGAAGCTACAACAGAGAAAGGAGCATCAAGGAAAAAGTAAGGATCTTGCAGCAGAAGAAGGAAAGAGAAGAAGAAGACAAAGAGAAGGCGTGGGACGAGGAGTCTACGTCAGATGAGTAAGCCACACAAGAGGGACAGAACGAGATATGAGATGACATGGCAGAATATCCGCATGAGCAGGTGTGTAAATAGTGTAACGACCGAAAAATGATAGTAAGGAATAACGCTGAGAAAGAGACATTCCTTAGTTATCATGGGTACGAGCTCATCTGGAGTTGATAGTAACCACACGTGTGAAGGAATATTTGTAAGTTAGGTCGATAGTGCCTTTTGTTATGTGTTACTATAATAGGAAAGACAACTTGTTGGCTGAAGATAGTAAGTCGGTTAGGATAGCGACTGGAGAGAATCCTTTAATGATTTTCTTAGAGTCTGTATCGAGTTAGTATTGAGTGTGTAACAAGAATGTATAGGATGTGTATTGAATCTATAAAATGGATATAAAAGAAGGAACCCAAGTTGTAGATCAGTTATCTAGTTTTAGCTGATTAAATGATACAACATTTTAAGTAATCTCTAGACTCTTGAAAAAGATGCTCCAGCTAGACTTGAGATAGGTATTTTTTGTTAATGAGTCTAGATCACTAAGTGAATCAAACTAGTGGTTATGTAATTGAGTACGCAGACAAGTAGAGAAGGTTGAGTTGATCTGGGTTGTGTCCGAATCGCTAATAGGAGTAGAGTAGAAAGAGAAAGAGAGAAGATCAGAGAGCATGAGAGGGGGGAAAAGTCTGTAAATACAGAAAATAAGATCTTGAATAGAGTCTACAACTTTGTGTGCATACAAAAGGTGCATCTATTTTCTCATTCCATATGAAGAGCACCTTGTAGTTTTTTCCCAAATGGGTTTCCATGTTATATGTTGTGTATATGTGTGAATGTTGAAGTAGATTAGTTATATGTGTGAATGTTGTGTTGAATGGCTAGTTGATTATTGTGTTGCAACCGGATATATGTATGAATGTTGCATTATATTAATGAATATGATTATGTTGTATGTTCATTGTTTGTTCACTTTAGTTAGATAAAGAAGGGCTGGATCATATCTTGGTATTGAAGTACTATGCATAAAAGTAACCCACCTTCCTAATCTTCATTGAAAACCCTAGTGCAGGGAAAATGTACTAAAACACCCTCGCACACAAAATTGCGGAAACATGGTTATAGCAGTTACCCATAAAACTGAGATATCTTTGTGAGATGACATATGTGTCGCAGGTGTTGTCAGCTGAGCTTTGCTCCATTGGGCCAATATATTGGGCTTTGTTGTGCTCAGTAGAAGGGGTTGAACCTAGGTCCAGGGGAAGAGAGAGGGAATAAATCCAACAAAGGGTTCTATTGCTAGGACATTGAAGTGTTGTGGTGAGAGATATTGAAATTACTCAAATAATTGAGAGGGGGGTGAATCGTTTATTTATAAAGCTAAAACCATTTTTCAATATTTAAACCATTATTATAGATTACATATTTAGTTATGATATTGAAGAAATTATAACAGTTGAGATGATGATTATCAATCACACACACATGATAGAAACAAACAAATATTTACTTTATTTGAGCACCTACTCAAATGAGAGTGCAACCTATGTTTTACATAGTCCTTGTGGTGAGCACCAACTCTTATATTTTTCTATCATCAACTAGAATCAAATTCTCCAACTACAACTGAGTGTGTTATCTCCCAAAATAAATTTATTTTTGACATTATGGAGAATTTGATTTATGTAATGAAATATCTGAGGATGACTAACAAATTGAAAATATTTGTTCTTGATATGGATGAAAAATTTGGAAGTTATAGCTTTCAGTGGCTTAGACGATGTTCTTAACAACTCATTAGCCACTGAAACGCTATGTTTTGGCAGCTAAACGGTTTAACACAGGATAAAGGTAAACCACTGAAAGCGACCCGAGCAAGTAAAATTAAATTAACACTTTTGGTGGCTTAGGTGAGACTGCAAATGACTCATTAGCTAGCGAAAAGTGTTGCTTTCAGTAGCTTAGGGAGAAGACCAAGAAGGATTTTAAACCGCCAAAAGTAGGAGGCAAGAAACATTGGTAAAGGCACTTTTGGTGGCTTAGGAGAGACTCTGGATAGCTCATTATCCACCGAAAGGTGATGCTTTCAGCAACTTACCGAACATTTCAAAGCATATTTTAACTGCCAAAAGAAGGAAAGTAAACATTGGGGAAAAAGCACTTTCGGTGGCTTAGGTGAAATCTCAGAAATTTGATTAGCCATTGGAAGGATGGGTTTTCAGCGATTAAAAGGGTTTTTTGGCAAGGCCACTATCCTCTGAAAGCTAGGTTTCACCACGACGCTAGGATAATGGTTTCAATGGCTTAGGCGAAAGGGATATCACTTCATTAGCCACTGAAAGCCATCTTTTTGGCAGCTAGTAGACAAACTTCCAAAGGCTATTAAGTACCGAAAAGGTAGAATGTTGAAACAATTAGAAAATAGTCAAATAGGACCCCATCAACAAGTTAAACAATCATTGTAGGGCATGACAAACCACCAAAATGACTTGAGCTTGCATAACTGCGTGTGGAAATAAGTGAAGGTATTTATAAAACTGATAGATGACTGATAGGATTGGAAACCCTTAGTTTTATTCCACCTGTCCAAAACAACAGCAGAAAGCTCACTGAGTACCCATGCTGATTTGTAAAATGATTGTTGGGCAAAGTAAATCGAGAAGATCAACTACTACCATCACCTTATGATCTCACCATCCATCATGATAGAAAAAAACACTCATAATCAATGCCAAAAGCTCCAGCACATTTCACTTTAGATCTTAGTGTTCCTCTCTGCTAGGAAAATCATCTTTGAGAAAGTAGCCTTCCAACACACTGTCACACAAAGCTTAGAATCATTTTTACAAGTACCGAGGAGTGGTATTCATTAATATGAAGAATTGAGGACCTGCTCTTAGGCAGGAGTTGGGAGATATCAGCTATTTGGAAGCACATCCATAGGTCTATAAACTCTTCGAAGATGCTAGCCGCTATAGGATTTGTGAGAAGATACAACGTTCCCATCAACAGGTGGCTGAGGCATTTTCCCTCTCATTTGATGGTTCAAAGGCAGCCATAGGAAAAGAGGAATTTCACATAGATGAAACCCTAATCACTGAGGTGACTGAAATCCCCGACACATGAGAAAAATGGTTCAATATTACCATACCAAAAGATGTAGAGTTCAGGTCTTACCTAAAGCCTAAGCATAGAGGAGTGGTGTGGAAGAAGAGTGTGCCATCATCCTGGTTGGAAGAGAGGTGGAAACAACTGCTGAAGGCCATTATGGTTTACCTAACATGTGAAGGAAGGTATAACAGAGCTTGCTGAAGAAGAAAGCTAAGCAAATAGACCTAAAAGGACACTTTTGGAAGAATCCTAATAATTTTTGGAAAACAGGGCTTTTGGTGGCTTAGGCGGACACTAGGGCAGTCCATTGGCCACTGAAAGAACCACTTTCGGCAGCTAATAGTTTTGATAGTCTGGCCTCTTAACCACTGAAAGCAGACAAAGGATTAAAATTGAATTTTGGCTCGCAGGACCAGTTTTGGGCGAATATAGATGGCTTAGGGACAAATTATGAAGATGAAAGATGTAGAAGAAAGCATTGAGAAAGGTCTGTTTTAGTTTTACTATGACATAACAAGTGGAAAAGGTCACCAACACCTAGCTATCAAAAGAGAAGAGTGACTTAACCAGCAAAGGTCCAGTAGCAGTGATTTCTAGTAGTTACCTCAGTTATCTGAAGGTTCATATAGTGAACTAATTCTTGAGTTAGTTAAACAAGTAGTTAATTAGGGTTTTTAAACCTAATTTTCAAAAAAATATTATTTTGTTTATTTTTTGTAAAAATTAGATCCAAGTTTTGAGGATCTATATATTTTGTAAAGGCTATAAAGCCTAATAATTATTTTATGGAAAAGGTTTGACTTCAGGGACTTGTAGACCATACTATTGTCAGCTTCTAACTTTGCTCATGATTTAATATAAGCTCTTTTGTTATCATTTGTTCAGCTTAAATTTCTGTCTTTTCTGTGCTTATGCTTGAATGTGTATTTAGGTTAAATTCAAGTTAATTAATGACTGATAGCTATCACCCTATTGGAATATTCATGTGATTTGAATTATAAGTACCATCCTTATCATGATTTAGCCATTTATATGCATCTGTTTTGTGTGTAAATCTGCCAGCCTGATGAGTTCTCCATCCCTCTACCTTATTGTCAACCTTTGAATAGTGCTAACTAAAATCCTTGTACCTGATTGAGTTTCATGTATGTCTTGATAGTGGAAGGTCATATAGGTCACTTGACTTGATCCATATTAGAAAACCCCCAAAACATTGAAGTTACTAAGCATCCTCGACCTACAACCTAGATGAGTTTCCTGGAGTGATAAAAAAATTGGTGCCGTTGCTAGGGAGATGAGATTGAAGCTCAGCTTCCCTGGGAGACGACATAGATCCTTGCTTCGATTATAGGTAAATATTGGACACTATTCTGGTTGTAATAATATATTTGGACACTCCATTGAAATAAGGTGGCTTCAAGAAGACCAAGTACCAGAGAAAACCCTCAAGGGAAACCAGCAACATCGGTTTCAGATCCAAAAGAGATTCTGAGAAGAGCTAGGGCTTCACTAAGGTAGACCAACAGTACTGCAAAGGAAGCTACATCAGGTATTTCAAGAGATATTTCTGCTATTATTTCTTCTGCTAAAACACTTAATTCTCAGGAATTTATAAATACATCAGAAAATTCTAGGGTTTGGGCATCTTCAGACACTGCTTCTTGTGAAGGTCCAATCCCTGGTGACTCCACTGGGATAATTTTACCACCACCACCTTCTTAGTTACTAGATATATCATTACTTCCTTCCTCCACCCTTCCCATACCCATTTCCAATATGGCTTCCCCTCAATTGACCAAAATGGAAAGGATCCTGGTAGCTAGGTATGCCCCCTAAATTTTCCAAATCCCCTCTCAGCCATGCCCACTGGAGATTACCTCAAGTACATGACTAAGTTCACAGGAGAAGGGGATTTCACAGCTGAAGAACATCTAGAGGAATTTTATAGCTATGCTTAGAACATTAACATAGAACAAGAATATGTATGGGCTAGTGTTTTTGTGCAAAGCCTAGATGGTCTGGCTAGGAAATGGTTTAAAGAGCTTCCTGTTGGTTCAATGGAAGGCATTGAAGGCCTAGATGACATCTTTCTAAAACATTGGGGAGAAAGGAGAGACCACCTCTATTATATCACATAGTTCAACAACTTGAAAAGAGAAAATGGGGAGTCTATCTCCAACTTCACCAAGAGGTTCAACAATATGTACATCAAGCTCCCCACTAAAATCAAGCCCACTGATACGTCGGCTAGGATAACTTATGCAAATGCCTTTGAATCTGATTTCTGTCTACTTCTCAAAGAAAGGAGGTCTGCCTCATTATCACTCATGCAGAATGCTTCCCTAGAGGTAGAATAAAACATTGTGGCATCTCAGAAGGTCAAAAGAAAGATAGACAGGAAGAAGCAGCCAGCAAACCTTATTGGGGATTCTTCATCAAAGAAAAAGATTGACAAAATGACCAAACTGTTAGATAAACTAACTGCTGAAATGTCTAAGCTAAAGGACCAAGGAAAGATACATGTGTGGGGTAAAGGGCCAAGTGATTTTTCTCCCCCAAACCGTAATTTTGTCCCTTATAGAAGAGGGAACCCCCCAGTTTAGATTCTCAGAAGGGAAAGGAATCAAGGGGAGGATTAGAGAATAAGTGCTCCATTTTAGAATGTTGTATTATAAAAAGAGCAAGAATTTATTGAAGAAGAAGGAGAAGACGAATATAACATCCACAACATGGCGGATGAGGTAGACTATTCTTTTCTGACATATGTAGAATATGAGGAAGCCCTAATTGATGAGCATATCAGTGAAGGAACTGTATATCAGGATGATGGTTAGGAAGGATACGATTTGAGGTCCAGGTTGGTTTCTCCTCTTAAAAAGAATGTTGTACCTGTCAAGCAAATTGCTGCACCAGCTAAAAAGGCTCTTGTTTTACCAAAGAAAATGTCTATCATTTAAAAACCATTGCAAAAACTAGAACCTTCATCAAGCCCTAACCATGTCCAACTCAAAGCTCCATTACATGAGGTAAGGTTTCTTGATAGGCTACATTATTCTTTCAACCTTGAATTAGAAATTCAGAAATTGAAGATCCCTTTCCCATTAATTGAGCTAATGAAAAATGATGCATTCAAGTCTTCCATTCTGAATTCACTTCAGTCAAAGGTGCATATTGGTACTAACTTTGTAAATCTGCAAGATGAAAAACCTATTCTAACTCTAGGCCCCATGATCAAAGACCTAAAGGACTTATGCCGACCTTTCTATATATCCTTGAATATCCATGATAAATTCCTTCATATCTGTTTGTTGGATTCAAAAGCTTCTCATAACCTAATTCCAAAGGCTATGATGGATGATCTTGTTCTCAACATCGAAAAGCCCTGCCATGAATTATTCTCCTTTGAATCTAGAAAGTTCAAGTGCTTGGGCCTCATCAAAGACCTTGTTGTGAACCTAACTCAGCTACCTTCAAAAAGCATCATGATGGACATTGTAGTGGCTGATATCCCTCAAAAATTTGGTCTCTTTCTGTCTCGATCATGGAGTAAAAGGATAGGGGCACCCTTCAGATGGATCTTACATATGCCACCATCCCAATGTTTGGAGGGAAGACCAAGAGGCTTTACAGGGAAAATTAGCTGGCCTACATCATAAGCAATGAGGGAAATTCATTGAATCGCCCCATCTATGCAGTGGACACTAATTTTGGGTGATGCATTCTTCAAATAGATTATTCTTAGCAAACATCAGTCCAACTCACTAATCGCACTTGACAGTAGCCCAAATAAGTGACCACAGTAGTCTGGAACATGTACTTTAATGGAGCTAGCACTCAAACCTCAGTAGGTGCAGGTGTAGTATTGATCTCCCCATCCAAGGAAAACATTCATTTGTCTTATAAGCTTGATTTTAAAACCACTAACAATATATCAGAATATGAAGCCTTGCTACTAGGAGTTAAAGCTTCCAAGGAGATGGGGATCATGTGCATGAGGATTTTTGGATATGCAAACCTTATTATACAACAGGTCAACAACACTTTTTAGGAAAAAAATGTCAGACTAAAGGCCTACAGAGACGAGGTATGGAAACTCAGAGACTCCTTTATGTTTTTTGAACTATCATATATACCTAGGGCTTTGAATCACCTAGTTGATTCCCTAACTGTCTCTGCAAGTCTGTTTGTTTTTCCTTTACCTCCTAAGCTCAGCTATGATGTTCAGGTTAAGTATAGACCTTCCCTACCAGATAATGTCAAATTTTGGAAGGCGTTTGAGAATGACAACAAGCTTAGTAAATTCCTTCAGCTAGTAGATGAATTCTCTGATATACATATAGATCAGGAAAACCTAGACATGGAGGAATCCAAATAGCTCAAGTTGAAAGGTAAAGTGGTTGATCAGAATATTGTCCAATTACCGAGAAAATATATACCTCAAGGTATAGTACCTATGGAAGAGTTGTTTGATTATAATGACACCCCTTTCAAGCCTGCCAAAAGGGAGCAAGACCTTTCTGTCCAAGATCAAAACATAGGTAGCCAAAGCCATCCAAAACTTATAAATCTATCCACTGAGTTGACTATTGATCAGAGGTCAAAATTTTGCAGCCCGATAAAAGCGTTTACTGATGTCTTTTCCTGGGAGTACAATGACCTGAAAACCTATGAAAACAATATCATCCAGCACAGGATTCCTTTGGAAAAGGACACCATCCCTTTCAAGTAGAAGCTGAGATCCATCAGTCCTCTCCTATTACTAGTAATTGAAAAATAAATCCATAAGCTCCTCAAAGCCAAGATCATAATCCCCCTAGGGTATTCCACGTGGATTGCAAACCTAGTGGTGGTAAGAAAGAAGAATGGGGAAATGAGGTTGTGTGTGGATTTTAGAAACATGAACAAATGTTCCAAGAAAGACAACTATTCATTGCCCAATATGGAACACCTATTGCAGAAAGTCTCAGGGGCTAGTGTCATGTCATTCCTAGATGGATTCTTTAGATACAACGAAGTTGTTTTGCACCCTCATGACCAAGAGAAGACTACCTTTACCACCCCCTGGGGCACCTTCATGTATGCTAAAATTCCATTTGGGTTGATGAATGTTGGGGCTACCTTTCAGAGAGCCGTGGACCTAGCTTCTGTAGGGTTGAAAGATAAATTTGTGCTCATATACTTGGATGACCTAGTTGTTTACTCTCATGGCCATCATGACCATTTGCAACATTTGAGGAAGGTATTTCTGAAGTGCAGAAGGTATGGTATTTTCCCTAAGAAGTCCCAATTTTCACTCAATGAAGGGAAAATCCTAGGTCACATAGTCTCAGCTGAAGGTGTCAAGATTGATCCGGTAAGGGTGGAAGCAATCCAGAAGCTGTCCATACTGAGATAAAAAAGGGACATTCAATCCTTTTTAGGTAAGATAAACTTTGTTAGGAGGTTCATCCCTAATTTCTCCAAGTTGGTGACGCACATAACAGTCATGACGAAAAAGGATGTAGAAATAAAATGTACTGTCCAGGAAAGAATCTCTTTCAAAGACATCAAGAAGAATATCATGGAGGCCCCAACCCTGATTAGTCTTGACTATACCAAGAGTTTTACATCTTCTCTTTTGCATCCTATGACACAGTGGAAGCTATGCTGTTACAAAAAGATAATGAGGGTCTTGATCATCCAATTGAATTCTTTAGCAAAACCTTGATATATGCTAAGCTGAAGTATGATTCAATTGAGAAACAGGATTATTCTCTCATAAAATGTTGGAAGACTTTCATAATTTATATTCTCCATGAAAAATTCCTTGCATATGTCCCTTCAGCTACTGTGAAGGACGTTTTGACTCAGTCTGACATTGATGGGAAGAGAGCTAAGTGGATTGCCAAGCTCATTGAGTTTGATATAGAGGTGAAAACCACTAAGCTAGTAAAGGGACTAGGTCTATCCAAACTCATGGCTAAAGAAAACTGTGAACTAATGGGGATAAACTTCACCAGTACAAATTAGCAAAAGTGCAGACTGTGGTGGCAGTAGAAGTAGATCAAGATCAGAATGACATTCCACCAGTAGCGGAAAACATGTCTTCATGTGAGTGGTACTCAGGTATTATTCATTTTTTGTAGAAATTAGAAGTTCCTCCTGATCTCATTCCTAAACAAGCACGAGCTCTTAAGTTAAAATCTGTTAAGTTTTGCATAATTAACAAACTTCTCTACTGGAAAGATCAGTCTGGAATTTGTTGAGATGTCTAGATAAAGAACAAGCAGAGCAGGTCATGCATCACTTTCATTCCATCACATGTGGGGGCCACCACAATTGGAAAAAAACAACCCACATGATCCTAATAGCATGATACTATTAGCCAGTCCTTTTTGCTGATGTGTGTACTTTTGTAAGGGCCTGTGACTAGTGCCAAAGATTTATAGGGAAGCAGCAACTTAAATCCTTGCCCCTTAGGCCTATTGTGGTGAATGGGACTTTCCAGCAATGGGGTTTGGATTTCATAGGTGAAATAAATCCATCTTCCAGTGGGCAGCATAAATGGATTCTAGTAGCCATAGATTACTTTACCAAATGGATAGAGGAAATACCCACCAGGAATGCCACTCATCAGGTCATCATGAGATTTTTATATGAGAACATCTTTAGCAAGTTTTGATGCCCTGTAAGGTTAGTAACTGACAATGCACCAAATTTCAAAGCTGGGTCATTAGTTAAAATGTGTGAGTCAATGGGAATTCAATTGGTTCATTCCACATCCTATTATTCTCAAGACAATGGCCTGGCTAAGTCATCCAACAAAATCCTAGTTAGGATCATCATAAAACTACTGGAGACAAATTAGAAAAGCTGGGATTCTAAGCTTAAGTTTTCTTTATGGGCCGATAGGGTAATAGACAAAAGATCTATAGGGACTTCTCCATTCAAGTTAGTTTATGCTACTAAGGCCATCTTTCCTATTCAGCTCATTTTTCTAATGGTAAAATTCTTTCAAGAAGAGGAAGATGAACCAAATGATATGGTTAGGAGGATGATGGACTTGGTGGAGTTGCAGTAGACTAGGGAACAAGTGATAGGAAAATCAAAATCCCATCAATAGAGGATAAAGGGAATGTTTGATAAAAGGGAAAAGTACACAACTTTCAGGTTGGAGATTGGGTCCTAAAGTGGGATGTTGTCAGATAGGACAAGGGAAAACATGGAAAGTTTGATTCTTTGTTGATTGGCCCTTTTATAATAGCTCAGGTAAATAAGAATAACACCTTCAAATTGAAGAATATGGAAGGGGAAGAGGTGTTTGATGACCTAGTGAATGGGCGGTTTCTAAAAGTTTACTTTATTTAAGGTCATTCGGCCTTGTCATTGTAAATTAGTAGTTAGTAGGTTGTTTTTGCTTACAAAATAAACTCCATGCCCAATGGAACAATAAATGATAGTGTTAAGTTTTTAGTTATTTTCAGGGAAAGACATTTTGGTCTGGGATTATTGGGACCTCACTGGGAGGTTCCCATCCCCAAGTAGGAGCCAAATGTTATCTCCCAAAATAAATTTATTTTTGACATTATGAAGAATTTGATTTATGTACTAAAATATCTGAGGATGACTAACAAATTGAAAATATTTGTTCTTGATATGGATGAAAAATTTGGAAATTATAGCTTTCAATGGCTTAGGTCAGGTTCTTAACAACTCATTAGCCACAAAAAGCTATGTTTCGATAGCCAAATGATTTAACATAGGATAAAGGTAAACCATTGAAAGTGGCCCAAGCAAGTAAAATTAAATTAACACTTTTGGTGGCTTAGGCGAGACTGCAAATGAATCATTAGTCACTGAAAAGTGTTTCTTTTGATAGATTAGGGTGAATACCAAGAAGGATTTTAAACAACCGAAAGTAGGCAACAAGCAACATTGGTAAAGGCACTTTCGGTGGCTTAGGACAGACTCCAAACAACTCATTAGCCATTGAAAGGTGATGCTTTCGACAGTTTACCAAACATTTCAAAGCATATTTTAATTGCTGAAAGTAGGAAAGTGAGCATCGGGGAAAAAGCATTTTCAGTGGCTTAGGAAAAAGCTCAGGCATTTCATTAGCCACCAGAAGGATGGGTTTTCGGTAGCTAAAAGGGTTTTTCGACAAGGCCACTATCCACCGAAAGCTGGGTTTCACCATGACGCTGGGATAATGGTTTTGGTGGCATAATTGAAAGGGATATCACTTCATTAGCCACCAAAATCCATCTTTTTGATGCCTAACAAACAAAATTCCAAAGGCTATTAACCACCGAAAAGGTAAAATGTGGAAACAGCTAGAATACAGTCAAATTAGACCATGTCAGCAAGATAAACAATTAGTGTAGGGCGTGACAAACCACCAAAATGACTTGATCCTGCATAACTGCATGTGGAAATAATTGAAGGAGTTTGTTATAAAACTAATAGAGGACTGATAGGATTGAAAACCCTCAGTTTTCTTCCACCTGTCCAAAAGAATAGTAGAAAGCTCACCGATTACCCAGGATGATTTGTAAAATGATTGCTGGGTAAAGGAAATCGAGAAGATCAACTGCTACCATCACCTTATGATCTCAGCATCCTTCAGGATAGAAAAAACCCTCATAATCAGTGCCAAAATCTCCAGCACATTTCACTTTCGATCTTAGTGTTCCTCTCCACCAGGAAAACCATCTCTGAGAAAGTAGCCTGCTAACACACTGTCACACAGAGCTTAGAATCATTTTTATAGGTACCGAGGAGTGTAATTCATCAATATGAAGAAGGGAGGACTTGCTCTCAGGAAGGAGTTGGGAGATATCAGCTATTTGGAAGCACATACAGAGGTTTGCAAACTCTTCCAAGATGTTGGCTGCTACAGGTTTTGTGAGAAGATACAAGGTTCCCATCAGCATGTGGTTAAGGCATTTTCCATCTCATTTGATGGTTCAAAGGCAGTCATAGGAAAAGAGGAATTTCACATAGATGAAACCCTGATCACTGAGGTGATTGAACTCCTTGGCATAGGATAAAAATGGTTCAATACCACCATACCAAAAGATGTAGATTTCAAGTCTTACCTAAATCCTGAGCATAGCGGAGTGGTGTGGAAGAAGAGTGTGCCATATTCCTAGTTGGAAGAGAGGTGGTAACAACTACTGAAGTCCATTGTGGTTTACCTAACATGTGAAGGAAGATATAATAGAGCCTGCTAAAGAAGAAAGCTGGCAAAATAGACCTAAAAGGACATTTTTGGAAGAAACCTAATAATTTTTGGAAAACAGGGCTTTTGGTGGCTTAGGAGGATGCTGGGGCAGTTCATTAGCCACCGAAAGCACAACTTTTGGCAGCTAACGATTCTAATAGCCTGGCCTCTTAACCACCGAAAGCAGATAGAGACTTAAAATTGAATTTTGGCTCACAAGACCAGTTTTGGGTGAATATAGATGGCTCAAGGAAGAAGTTTGAAGATGAAAGATGCAGAAGAAAGCATCAGGAGAGGTTTATTTTAGTTTTACTACGACATAACAAGTGGAAAAGGTCACCAACACCTATCTATCAAAAGAGAACAGTGACTTAACCAGCAAAGGGCCAGTAGCAGTGATTTCCAATAGTTACCTCAGTTATCCGAAGGTTGATACAGTGAACTAATTCTTCAGTTAGTTAGACAAGTAGTTAATTCGGGTTTTTAATGCTAATTTGCAAAAAACTATTTTTTTGTTCATTTTTTGTAAAAAACAGATCCAAGTTTTCAGGATCTATATATTTTGTAAAGGCTATAAAACCCAAGACTTATTTTATGGAAAAGGTTCGACTTTGGGTACTTGTAGAACATACTATTATCAGTTTCTCATTTTGCTCATGATTCAATATAAGCTCTTTTGTTATAATTTGTTCAGCTTCCATTTTAGTCTTTTCTGTGCTTATGCTTGAATGTGTATTGAGGTTAAATTCAAGTTAATTAATGACTGATAGCTGTCACCCTATTGGAATATTGATGTGCTTTGAATTATAAGTACCATCCTTATCATGATTTATCCATTTATATGCATATGTTTTGTGTGTAAATCTGCCATCCTGATGAGCTCTCCATCCCCGCACCTTATTGTCAACCTCTGAATAGTGGTATCTAAAAGCTTTGTACTTGATTGAGTTTCATGCCTATCTTGAGAGTGGAAGGTCATATAGGTCACCTGACTTGATCCATATTAGAAAACCCCAAAAACATTGTAAGTTACCAGGCATCCTCAAGCTACAACCTAGAGGAGTTTCCTGGAGTGATAATAGAGTGAAAGTACCAAATTCCACTTGTACATGCTTCAACATGCACATAGAAAATAACATGTTTTTCCTAGCACCACCCTTACACCCTTGTTTCTCATATTTCAATGTGTTCAGTACAAATTGTAGAAAAAATATATAAAATTGCATACCAAATATATTCTGATATTGTTCTACATTTATGCACCTTGGTTCCCCTCATTATCTTCGTTCTGGATATCCGAAGTCCTCTGTCATTCTATGATTCTCACTTTATCGATGATCCATGAAACAACTTCTTTGTCTACAGAGATCACACACATCCTTTTATACATCTCTATCCTTAATCCCTTTACCTGATTGTATTACTGACATTCCATTTCCATAACGGATCAACCTATTTGATGCCTTGTGATAGAAAAGAAGTCCAATCGCTAAGTAATCTTGAATTTCTATAGCACATCTTTTCCCTTTGGCTTCTTCTACACTTTTCATTTTCTACAACAAATCAGAGTTTCCACACTCCTAGTTCTGTAGTTCTGGTTCCACATTACAGGTTCCACCTGAATCATTTCACACCATTTATCTTCTTTGTTACTGTTGATTTTCCAAGGAAATCAAATATTGGATGTATGATTTTTCTTGGTATTATTTCAAGATTTTCGATTTTTGTTTTTTTTCACATCCTTTTCTGCATAATCAATCTACGTCGTCGATTTCATGTACAATCCTTCTGCACTGTCGATCTTGAATCTGGTGTAGGATCTAGATCCTAGGTCTTCAATATTTTGTTAAAAAACTTCAACAAATTCCTCTTTCCACCTTCCGCATTCCACTGGTGGACACTGGGTTGCAAAAATCCTTATCATTTTATACTTTGATTTCTCATCTTCCTCATTCCTCCTTCCTCATTCTTCAATCCTTATTCTTCCTTCCACATTTTGTTGGCAAAAACTGAGTTGACGAAACCCATACCATTTTATTCTTTGATTTCTCGTCTTCTGCATTTCACCTTTCACATTCATCACTCTACCTTCTACATTCCACTAGATGACACAGGGTTGTAGGAACACATATCATTGTGTGCTTTCATTTCTTGTATTTCACATTTTTCTTTGTGCATTCCTCATTCCATTGTACGCTTTCCGCACTCATCTTTCCCACATGCGGAAATAAAAATTCGGGAGACCCTATTCCTTGAATTTTGTACTTCAACTTCCTCCACTTCTACACTTCCGCACTTCTGGCTTCCGGACTTTAGGATTGGGAAACCCAACTTCCATCCTTAGTCCTTTCATGTTCTCCTACTTTTTGACTTCAGAAATCGAAATTTAACTGTTCTTATTCTTGAATTTTTGGACTTATGCCTCTCTGCTCCCACACTGCAACACTCGTTCTGTGCCGTCAATTTCTTGTGTGGATTCACTCCTGACCTTCAGATGTTATTAATCAGATCATATTTGAAACTTTTCATATTTTCTCTTGATCATTGATTTCTTGTGCGGATTCATTCCCGTCTATCGAATTTGTTCATCAAATCTTATTTCAAACTTTGTGTATTTTCTCCTAACCATTGATTTTCCTTTACGAATTCATTCCTAACAACCAGATCTTTGCATAAGCCATGAAATATTCTGAGACCTCTACTCATCTGGATCATTCCTGGAACTATGTTGTTCCATAAGTCGTGGATTCTTCCGAGTCCTATGTTCATCTAGATCATTCTTGGAACAGTGTTTCCATAAATGAAAACCATATCAGACTTTGATCTTTTTTCCATATGACCTCAAATCTTCCAACAATATCCCCCTTTCGAATTGATGGCAATATTCAACTTTTGGATGCATGTTGTATTGGTAATCATCAATTTTTTATCATCTGTAACAGACAAATTCTCCCAGTTTGACATCAATGTCAAGGAAGCCTCTATAGAATAGCCCCCCCTATCAAAGTGAACAAATTATTTGGAATAGGATATGATACCTAGATTCTGGGATAGGTACTCAAACTATGTATTTGGTAAGGGTTTAGTGAATTTATCAGCAATCTATTATGAAGAAGGGATAAAATTCAATTGAGATACTTTTTTTATAACCTTCTCCCTTAAGAAGTGATACTTAATCGGTATGTGCTTGGTATTGGAATGAAGGACTATATTTTTAGACATACTAATGGTACTGGTATTATCACAATGGAGAGGAACAGGGTCAGCATATTTTACCTCCAAGTATGCCAGTGTCTAAACCATCCAAAGAATTTGTGTACAATAGGTGGCTGAAAAAATGTACTCATGTTTTGTAGTGGATAAGGATATTGAGCCTTTCTTCTTACACATCCTTGCAACTAAAGAATCACCTAAGAAGAATTCACCTCCACTTTTTCTCTTCCTTTCATCCAAGGAGTTTCCCGATCAACATATGAATATGCAGTTAATTGAATATTTTGATTTCTAGGATACCAAAGACCATAAGTCATTGTTCTCTTCAAATATTTGAATATCCTCTTCACAACCACCAAATGAATTTACTTAGGAGTAGAGTGAAATCTTCCTACCATTCCAACATATTGCATGATATCAAAACAAGATGTTGTGATGTATAAGAGACTTCCTATCATTGACCAATATGTTCTCTGATCAACATCTAGTGAAGGATCATCCTTTCTAAGTTTACACTGAACAACCATTGGTGTACTGATAGGTGATGACTGTTCCATTTGAAATTATTTAACATCTCCTTTGAATACTTCTCTTGGGAGAGAAATAATCCTTTAAGACTCTGGATAATGTGAATACCAACAAAGAATGATAGTTCTCCTATCATTGAAATCTCAAACTCAGATTGCATTGCATTAGAAAACCACTGCACAAAAGAATCATTAATGTAGCCAAATAAAATTTCATCCACATACACCAAAACTACTAATACTATTATCACCTTCAGATTTTACATACAAGTTACTGTCAAGAATACCTTTCTTGAAACCTTTGTCTTGTAGATATTTATCTAGTCTATGATACTAGCATCTGGGTGCTTGTTTCAATCCATATAGATCCTTTTTCAATTTGTAGACGTTGTCAGGATTCTCTGTTAGTTGGAACCCTTCAAGTTGCGCTATATAGACTTAGTCTTCCATATCTCCATTGAGAAATGTTGAGTTAACATCCATATGATATACTTTGAAGTTCTTATGAGTTGCATAGCAAAGAAACATTATGATGGATTCCAATTGTGCTACTAGTGCAAAAGTTTCATCAAAGTCTTGTCCCTCAACTTAGGAAAACCCTTTGCAGACTAATCAAGTTGTATTCCTCACAATTTGTCCATGTTCATTCATCTTGTTTTTAAAGACCCACTTCGATCCTATTGCATTTTTATCTACAAGTCTAAGAACCATCTCCCAAGTGTTATTTTTCTCAATCTGATCAAGCTCTTCATTCATGGCTTTAACCCAATATTCATCCTTACTAGACTCTTCAAAATTCTTAGGTTCCATCATAGATAGGAAATCAATCTGAGATTGTTCTGAAGTTTTGATCAGTTTTCTTTTTATATGCACTCCTTTGTTCTTATCCCCAATTTTCTAACATTCAAGATGATTCTTCTGAACTATTCTGGAAGGTGCTTTTTTTATGTCTGCTACCTTGATTCTACCTGAGTGTCTGCATGTTCATCATCTGACTCTAAACATTCTTGTTCTAATTATTGGACATGTTTTTCTTTAACTTCAATTGTATCTTCTATATCTAGTTCAACACTGCTTATTTGAATGTATTTCACAAGAATTCCTTCATCGATCTTGATGTAATACAATCAACCAATTTGTGCAACCTATTATTATAACAAGTATACCCTTTACTGTTTGTAGCATATCCTAAAAGGATACCTTCATCATCCTTATCATCATATTTCCTAATATGTTCATCATTATTTTTTGTATAACACTTACTTCCAAAAAATTTAAATTGTTATATAGAAGCAGGTATTCCAAACCATAGTTCATATGGAGTCTTATCACTGTTCAGCCTTGCGTGAGTTTTATTAAGAATATGAACATTTGCATGAATTTCCTCTACCCAGTATGTATGAGAAACATTCTTTTCATTCATCATTGATCTTGCCATCTGTTGTACTGACCTATCATGCCTCTCAACAACTCCATTCTACTGTGGAGTCCCCGAAATAGTGTATTCTCTCTTAATTCCATTTTTATCACAAAACTCGTTGAAGTATCCTAAACAAAATTCTCCTCGTCTACCAGGTCTTACTTCCTTTGGTCTTTTTCATGTTTGATTCTCACTCAGGGCCTTAAAAATTTTGAACTTTTCAAGTGCCTCAAATTTTTCTTTAAGAAAAGAAACCCATGTAATTCTAGAATAATAAGAAATGGCCAACATAAAATATATTTCTCCTCTTATGCCTTCATTTCTTAATTTTCCATAGAGATCCATATGTACTAACTAAACCGGTTTTCCTGTGGATGTGAATTTCTTGAATTTAAATTGTCTACAAGTCAGTTTTCCCATTTGATAGGGTTTACAAATAGAGTCATATGGCTTTGATATCTTTGGAAGATCTCTTACTACCCCATTTTTCACAAGTTTGATTATATGATCAAAGCTTAAATGTCCAAGTCTCCTATGCCAAAGCCAACTTTCATCTTACTTGCTTACATGAAATTCTTGTTATTCTTCTTTCAAGACATATACATTGTTTTCAGTCCTTATACCTTTCACAACCAATTGTCTTGAGGGTGCATATTTTATCTTGCAATCTTTATAAGTGAAAACAACTTCACATCCTTTGTCACAAACTTGACCGACACTAAGAAGATTATGTTTTAGTCCATCTATAAACAACACATCTTGGTATTTCCATTTTCCATTACTCAATTTGACCATTGATTTTCCTTTGATCTTCCCTGGAGCAACATTTCCTGATTTATTTTCACTTAGAGATGTTGGGCCCATTAATGACCCCTTTTTGACCACCTTTACCTACCTCTTTTTTCCTCATCCTACTCTATTATGTACACTAAAAGATGTTTTTCCTTCAATCTGTCCCTCAATTCATATAGGTATGGTTAATCATTGTCTTATTTTATTAATGTTTAGGATTGTTGTAATCAGGGATTTACATCTTGAATTATGCTAACATATGATGGTTTTATAAATATAATTCGAGATGTAAAGGATATAGGTGTAGCAGTCTGAACATGCCAAAAGAGGGATGAACATTCATTGCTGATATGATCGCCATCCATTCCATCGTTTCTGAAAGAACGCAGTCTAAGGATACTATTCCACGTGAGCTGTACAAAGGTAGTTGCAACAGGTTGCAATAGATTCAGAGGAAACAATGCGCCACTTCTCAAGAATAGTTGCAATCCTTGGAGTATCTTCTCAATTAATCATGATCATCATTTCTAGCTCGAGTAACAGCCTTCCTATATTTTCTACTTTCAGCTTGCTACAACTGTAACAGCTTATCGTAATTGGGGTAGCCTGAAGATCAGAGATCTTCATGGCTACCCGATAATAGTGGGAATATGTTATGATTGTAATTGTGTAAATACTAGGAACTATTCCGAGCCAGGGGTTGAAAAATTAATCAAATTTATTGTATAAGTTATGACTAAGGTTGTGTGTTAATCTACCATTTTAATACAAGGAGTTTGATTCTTCAGATCTCAGCGTTTTAACATGTGCTACTTCCAGCATCTCTGTGTGAATGCTGGGCCCACCTTTCCATAGGGATTGCTGAGTTAATTAGGTATTTTATTTATTTTGTTGTGTGGTTTGGATTTTGTGATAAATTCCTTTATTTACAGTAAACTGCAAAAGTCATCAATTTGTTGTGTGTTCATTTGAATGATCAGTAATTTCATCCCCTATAAACTGCAGTGGTGTGGTGTGACAGTCGACTGTGTAGGGTAACTTTCTCTTATGAAACTATGTGATAGCTATGATAGCCTTGTTCATCCCTAGTTCTTTCAATTGTTGTTTTGTTTAGATCCTTGTAGTTTATTCCTTGACATTTATAATTGTAGAACTTAATTCTTGTACTTTGAATTCCTAGATTAAGTTGAATCAAGATAAATTGAGATGGATCTTTAGATGGTTTGGTAATTAAGGATTCAACTTTCTACAAAAGTAATCTAGATTTTTGTTTCCTGAATATTTTATAATGGTTTGGTAATTAAGGACTTAACTTTCTGCAAAAGTAATATAGATGTTTGTTTCTTTAATATTTTAATTCTAGATTAAGGATTGTAAGAAGGTATTTGTGATTGCATTCTTAAGAAGGTAAGCTAGATTAAGTAGATTATGGGATGAGTTCGGCTGAACAGGAAAGTAGGATCATTCATTTACAGTATCGGTTACTTAGTGTTTAAGCATATACAATGCACATTATCCTTGAAATAAGAGACTTCCCTCAGTTGACAATTTATATTGAACACTCTGTATGTTGGATTTAATTAACTTGCATATAGGGTGCCCAACATTTTGGTGCCGTTGCCGGGGAAGATAATTATTAGACACCGTAGTAGTTGCATCCATTAATTATATTTATTCATTCTTCTTCATTTTTTAAGTTTGCATGTTTTGGGTTGCATGAATACGAGAAGGGTACAATGTGACAATATTATGAATCCCAGAACCCCACGGAACACTAACATTGCAGGTGGTCAAGGCCGTGGGCGAAATCCAGCATTAGGAAGAAGGACATTCTTCGACGACCTGGTTGATAGGACAAATTCATATACTAGGGATCACCGTCAGGAAACACCTATTAAAAGAATCCCAATTACCCCTGGAGTGGCAGCATCAGTTTCCACAGTGGAGAACACACGAGGATCTACAACACCCTCGGATATCCCTGTGGAGGAAGATAGAGTTAGTACTATGGGATTAGCTGACCAAGATCTGATCTATCACATTAATGCGAAGGTTTGTATTGAAGAGGGGTGGAAACAGTTCCATTAAAAATTTAATGATCAGTGGAAGGATGAAGAGGATAAAGCATAAGAAGATATGAGCAACATAAACAATCCCAAATATCACGAAGAAGAAATGGGAGAAAATCATCATCATGAAGGTAACTCCCTTCCTGAAGGGATGGTTTCTACACTCCAGTTCTCAATTCAACAGCCAGAGGGGATAGCCCCTATGAAAAATATATCACCATCAGTGTTGCCTCGCTTTTATGCAAAAGTGACTGAAGATATGGATGAATTTATTTTTGAATTTGACATCCTCTGTTGCAGCTATGACTACAACACCAATGCACAAAAGCTGAAACGTTTTCCTACCACTTTGAATGACAATGCATTACATTGGGTCATGAGCCTGGGAGGGGGAACCATCATTACCTGGGACTAGATGAAATAGGTGTTCTTGGAGAAATATCAAGAGTATTGCAATACCAAGGACAAGAGAGAAGAACTGTTTAAAATGGTACAAAGGGACGATGAAAGTCTGGAATATTTTGTTGAAAGGATTTTCTATAATGTGCAGAGAGCTGGACAGACTAATATGGGGTTAGATGTGCTCAAAATAATCCTACTTCATGGGATTAGGGAATATTTCCTAGACATGTTGAACCTGTTAGGAAAGGAGGATATATCAAAGGAGTCCTTTGAAAATATCATTGAACTATGCAAAAGATAATCTAGGGGATCTTCCAGGAACAACAAACGGGACAAATGGGACAAATTAGATTGTGATGTGTTCGATAGAACTAAAAATTCATCTAATGGAGGAGCCACCCGGGAATAAAAAGGAAATATCCTTGAAAATTTCAAGACATAAATGATGAGCTCCATCTCCTCAGAAATAGATTTCTTGAGGGCAAAGCAGAGTAGAGGATCTCACACTTGGTATATTCTGCACCAAATGTAGGAAGAACCACCCTCTAAAGGACTTCCCACTCGACAAGGTAGAAGTGTGTCAGTTGTGTGAGCTGAACCATGACACAAAAGAATTCCCTTCACTACCTCAAGTGAAGGAAGTTCTGCAGGAATCAACTCCAAATGTGGAATAGGCCTACTTTATTGCACATAAAAATCTTTGGTAGCCTTGAAATCAAGCTATGGTTCCAGACTTGTTTCCATTTTTGAATAACATGAATAATTTGAATAACATGTAGCACAGAATACACAATTTCCTTCATCTTATTCTAACCATCAATGGTATCCCTCTCAACCTCTGATGCAAAATTTTAACTCCTAGAACCCTTGGACATAGCCACCAAACCAACAAAATTCTTGGTCTCCTGTATGGATGAACTTCCATCTAGGGAGCCAGTTCCCCCATAACCAACCTACTCAACAACTTCCACATCAAACATTTCCTCATCAACCATACCCTCCTCAACAATATCCTCAACCTTATCAGTAGTCACAGCTGAAACTCTAGAATAATGCTATCCCCAATATGTCGATACGACCACAGCTTCCTGCTCAACCTAACCCCAACCCAAATAATAAAGCAGTCCATCAGTTTGATACTGCCAACATGCCCTCTTACTCCATTACTCCAGTACCTTGCAATGACATCCGCTTACGATTAGGGAGGGTAGTGGAGCCTTTGATCATTGAGGATGTTCAATCCTCTATGCATGAAGAAAGGATGAACCAACAATATTTATCCAATACAATGACCCCCATTATTGAAGACACTGAACATCCTACCAATATGCCGAATGAAACATAAAAAGACACATTTATCGACACATAGCCTACACAATTGATTAGGGAACCACCATACCCTAAAACATTAATATTACCAAAGGTAGTGGGACAACCTCAATTTAACCTCTTAGGAGAGTTAAAAAAATATTTATGTTAAAATTCCACTCCTTCAGGCCCTTCAAGATGTTCCTATCTATGCCAGAACCATTCGAGATATGTGTACAAGGAAACCACGAAGAAAACCTAGGGATCCTCCCATTGTTCATGTCATAGGGAAATTATCTGAATTAATAATTGGGAAAACCCTCTTGGCCAAATACGACAATCCTGGGAATCCCATTATCACTACGCATATTGGGAGCACACAAATACCCAACATACTTGTAGACTTAGGTGCAACAATTAACGTCATGACCATTGAAACTGTAAGAAAACTTGGGCTCACTAATCTCAGGCCAACTCCTACCGTTTTAGAACTGGCAAATAGATACACTATTAAGACTAAAGAAATATTGGATGATCTTGCTATCTTAGTTGATTCTTGGGAATATCCTGCTGACTTCTTGGTTTTACAACCTAAGTCACAGCTAGAAGGACACCCATTGATCCTGGGAAGGGCTTGGTTAGCTACAGCTGATGCTTGCATCACCTGTCAGTCTGGGTATATGACCATATCAGATGGAACCAAGATAAAGAACATCATTCTCTATCCTCCAGCTCAGCTAAGATTAGAAGCTGAAACTCCGTGATGGATGGAGCTAGAGGAAGAAGAGGGAATTTAGCCATTCATTAGAGGAAATTTGGGGTCTAAAATGGGAATTATAAGAAAATGTGTCCACAATAAATTTTGTGAGTTGGAATTCAAGAAGCAATATAATTTCAATAAAATGAGTCAACCATAATGGTTGAATTGACATATTTGTCATAAAAGAAAACTACTTTTTTTGTTCGAATTTTTGACATATCTCCCTGTGTTTTTACTCAAATTTCAAGTGGGAGAGCTAGTTGGATGCGTAATTTAATTACCCATCTAAAAAGTACCCACATTACATACTTTTGATGGACCCCGCTATCGAAAAAACAAGAAATACTTGAAAATTGTTTATGATGACATCATCATCACATTTTTCAGGTATTTCTTGTTTTTGGGGTGGCGGGGTCCATCAAAAGTATGCAATATTGGTACTCGTTGGATGCAGAATTAAATTATGCATCCAACGAGCTCTTCTGCTTAGAATTTGAGGAAAAACACAGGGAGATATTTCGAAAATACGAACAAAAAAGTAGTTTTTTTATTCTTCATCCAAAATTAATAACTATTATTTTACTATTTTAACTATTATTTTATTATTTTAAATATTATTTTATTATTTTCCTTAGGAGGCCCATTTTAGACCTCAAATTTCCTCTAATGATTAACGATAGGGAAGGACTTGAATTTTAAAGATGAAACTGAAGATGATGCCATTAATAATTTCATGAGTGAACCTACCTCTGTCAATAAGAAAATTTATCGGATCTTGAATGCTACTCTAGGTGAAGAGGAAAAATAAAATCTCATAGAGGAGACATTAGTCAGTGATACTCACATAGTTCTAGAGTTGAAAAATTCGAAAAGTGATCCTATCGAGGTAGAGTCTAGAAAAACCCTTAATATCAATCCCAGTCTTGCCCCAGATGAACAAGAATGCCTAATCACTCTCTTCAAAAAACACAAGGGGGAATTTTCCTGGGAGTACACAGACATGAAGGGAATCCCTTATAATCTGTGCACCCACCACATTTATATTAAAATTTACTCCCGCCATGTGTGCCAGACTCAACGAAGAATGAATCCAAATCTTAGGGACATAGTGAAGGAATACATTTAGAAACTCATAGAATCAGGATTTATATATCCCATTTCAAATAGCAAGTGAGCGTCTCCACTCATGATAGTAACCAATAATAATGGTAAATGGAGAGTCTGTGTGGACTATAGAGAGCTGAACAAGGAAACACAAAAATATCACTTTCCCCTACCTTTCATTGATCAAGTAATTGATACCTTATCCAAGAAGATTTTTTTCTCCTTCCTGGATGGGTTTAGTGGGTACAATCAAATCCATATTGCTCCTAAAGACCAGGATAAACATACCTTCACCTATCCCTTGGGAGCTTTTGCATACATAGTACTTCCCTTTGGCTTATGCAATGCACCAGCCACATTTCAAAGAGCTGTGATTGTCATATTTTCAGAATTGGTTAATGATAGCATGGAAATTTTCATGGATGGTTTTACTCCTTATGGAAAAGACTTTGAAGAATCATTGAAAAACTTGGAAAAGTTTTTAACATGCTACGAGCAGACCCAACTATCTTTGAGCACTGAAAAGTGCCATATGATAATGAGTGAATGGGTAGTGTTGGGGCATTTTATCTCTGCTGATGGAATCCAGGTAGACCCCTCTAAAATAAAGGCAATAAAAAATATACCTACTCTTGGACTCAGAAAGAAGTGCAAAGTTTCTTAGGGCATACTAGATGTTACAGAATATTTATAGAAAACTTTTCCAAACTTGCCTCTCCTTTGTTTTCATTGCTAATGAAGGATGTGCAATATACTTGGAATGAGGCATGCCAGATAGTGTTTGTTAAACTTAAGGAGAAGCTATCCATAGCTCCCATCCTAAGAGGGCCCAATTGGGCCTTGCCTTTTTACATTTCTTCATATGCTTTTGATACCGCCATTGGAGCAGTTTTAGGATAGTAGGATGGTCAAGCACCTTATGCAGTTTATTATATTAGCAAAAACTTAGCACCTGCTGAACTTAGTTATACTATTACCAAGAAGGATTTTCTAGCCATTGTTTACTCCATTAACAAATTCTGAAATTATATCACTGGATATCCTACCTTTGTGCACACTGACCACTCGAACATTAAGTATCTAATGAATAAACCTATTACAAATGCTTGAGTAACTAGATGGTTGTTATTATTACAGGAATTTGATATCAACATTATAGACAGACCTGGAAAAGAAAATGTTATCGCTGATTTCTTATCTCATTTTACTAATAGTGATGATAATCTTCCTGTTGAGGGCTCTTTTCCAGATGAACACTTATTTGCAGTTTCAGCTCACTCCCCTTGGTATGCAGATGTCGCTAACTACTTGGCTGAAAGGAATCTTTCAGCACATTTTTCAAAAATAGAAAAGAGGAAAGTTATTCAACAAAGTGCCAGGTATTGTTGGATAAATGACCATCTCTTCTACACAGGCCCTGATCTTGAGATCAGGAGATGTGTAAGAGAAGATGAAATATTCCATATTCGAAAGGCCTACCATGATGAGACTTGTGGGGGAAATTTTGCAAATAGGAGAACAGGACACAAAGCACTAAGAATGGTCTACTATTGGCCGACCCTTTTTCAAGGATGCAAAAAGATATGTCCAGTCTTGTGACAGCTGCCAGAGGATGGGCCAACCTAACAGATTGGATCAAATGCCTCTTCAGCCACAACTAGTGGTTGAACCTTTTGACAGATGGACCTTATATTTTGTTGGTCCTATAAGCCCTCATTCCAGGAAGAAAGCCTACATCTTGGTTTGTACTGACTAAATGACGAAATGGGTAGAAGTTGTTGCTTTGGTGAAATCAAATGACCCAGTTGTAATCGATTTCCTGTATGGTGAAATTTTTACACATTTTAGAGTACCCAAGGAAGTGGTTACAGATGGAGGACCTCAATTTATGTCGCATCAATTTGAAGCTCTTCTAAGGAAGTACCATATTCAGCACCATATAGCTTCACCATACCATCCCCAGGCCAATGGCCAAGTGGAAAGCACTAACAAATTTATTGAATCCATCCTTACCAAAATGATTAGGAGCCATCATAGAGACTGGGATGATAGACTTCTGAAAGCATTGTGGGCATATCATACTACTTGGCACGATACTATAGGTTTCTCTCCTTATGACTTGGTGTATGGGAAAAGTGTTGTCTTCCCCATTGAATTTGAAATCAAGAATTTGAATGCAGCTATGGAGGTAAACTTAGATGTGACTGAATCCTAGAAGAGAAGATTGAATGAATTGAATGAACTTGATGAGAACTGTTTAGTCGTTGTGGATCAGACAGTATTAATCCAACAACATAGATCCAATTGGCATGAATGATTCATCAAAAATAAAGTCTTCTATGAAAGAGACTGGGAATTATTATACAATTGAAGATTCAAAAGGGATTTCAAGGGTAATTTACGCACAAGATAGTTGGGCCCATACCTGGTAAACAAAGTATTTCATAATGGTACAGTCCTAGTAACCATTGATGAGAATCGGGCACCACTATTTGCTAATGGTCACAGGATGTGATTGTACCATAAGCCCATTTCAAAAGACGCATTCACTTCACATATTGCAACTGATCCAGAATACCAGTTAGAACAAGGGAAGGAATCTTTCTTTTCCCCTATCAATCTTTAGATAATCGTTGTAAATCTTACATAAATTTTTGTACATAAATAAATTGATATTTTTACTATTATTTTTATCTTTTTCCTTTGCACTTGATTCATTTTTTTAATAATATGTGCAGGGATGCACTTAAGGAGCAATGGTCATGCTCGGGCCTATCGACCAAGGTCATCCTTTTGTAACTTCCTGCACTAGAAGAAAAATCCTTGAACAAGTACGTTATAGCTGCAAAACTATAATACTTTACCTATTTTTTCATTTTTCTGTAGCTGCAACATTGTAAAATACCTCCCTTTACCTGGTTATGCACAGCTGCAACACCATAAAACGTTGCCTATTTTTCTGGTTTTTTGTAGCTGCAACATCGTCAAATACCTCCCTTTACCTTGTTCCACGCAGCTGTAACACCGTAAAACATTGCCTATTTTTTCATTTTTCTGCAGCTGCAACACCGTAAAGTCCTGCCCTTTATCCTGTTCTGCACAGCTACACCACCGTATCTTAATGCCTTTTTCCATTTTCGGCAGTTGCGACACCGTTCCATTTTTACCATTTCTACCTTTTTCGACAGCTGCAACTCCATGAAAAATGGCTGATTTTTCTATGATTCATGGCTATGACTCCACCAAACTTATTTATTTATCTATGGTCTGCGTTTGTGAATCCTCCATTATTGGCAGAACTCTTTGCAACCTTGGTTAGCAATTCCTCCAGATATGGCCCCAATTCTTGATGTCGACGATTCCAATTTACTTCATAGCATTCATTATGTTTTCGATGAGATTGACACGATTGTTTTGGTACGCTGGCAGAGAAGGTCATTACAGCACGCCTGCAATAATGATCAAATTTAATGGCTGCACTTCACATGCTTTACTATTCTCAAAGGTCACCATTCATTGCATATTTTCGAAGGTATGGTTCTGATTATTTACTTGATTAAGAGTTAACTAGATTTGACAACATTAGTCATACCTTCCTTTCTATTCACATTATTACACCTGCATACCATTAACTGTCCACTCATACGACTTAATGGCCATTTAAGTTACCTGATAACCTCCATCTTTCCTAATTTGGGATAAAATTCCAAACATTTCCATGCTCTTTAACTTTTTGAATTTACCCAACTCCACTCTTTTCTATTCACGCATACTATGTTCTTTAACCTCCATTGTCGGGAGTTGTAATCTGTCAGACTGATAAAGAATTCTAAAGTCAAACAAACATGGGTATCACGGCTCGGCATGAACCTACAAATATGTGAGAACTAAGATTAAATGCTGATTTTTTTGCTATTTTCGAAGCTGTGGGATGGACTGAATTCTTCCAACACCTAAATGGGTTTCATCTAGAGATAGCTCTACAATTTGCCTTAAATCTTACAGAAACCCACTCATAGGTTCGGGGGTTACGTATATAAGTCTCTGAAGTAATAGTGGCTGAATTCACCATCCTTCCTCGGGTGGGAAGAGCCTGGCTTGGTCGCAGAACCCCCAATGCTATTGCAGTACAAGATTTTCTAATAGAGGGGGAGAAAATTCGTCAGTTAAGGAGACAGATAGAGTTACAGTCACTGCCTTGTCCATGGGATCAAGTAGTAGTTTTCCTGAAGAAGTATATCACCTGTGAAGGTAGTTATCAAACTATTTATTATTCTGAACTTCCTCTATCATCTCATCTCCACCATAGAGTCTTACTGAACATTCCATTTTATTTATTTAATGACCTACACCATATGGCGAGGTTTGTTAGAACATCCAAGCACCCAAAATCCTCCCTTACCCACCATGGCCTAATCAAATTAATAATTTTATGCGCCTTAGCTCAAAGGAACCAAACATGGGAGAAATTCACGGGTCAAATTCAAATAAACCAGGAACCCACCTGTTGTAAAGGAAAGTATCCTATGGCTAGGGTTTAAGAGGCCATCAACGTAATGGGGTTGAAAAAGAGATGCACAATGTTCAACAAGTTTCAGAGATGAGAAAGGTCCACACCTGACTAACTGAAGGTTGGTCCAAGATTTCTCTTCAATCCTCTTCTTGCTCCTCTTGCTCCAAGAGACCTGCAAAACGAATTATACCTTCCTCAAACCATTATGACCACATATAAAATAATGATAATCAAATAAACATGAACTAATGATCTGAATAACATCATCATATGATCAGAAACAAAGATTCAATCACACATTGAACAATGATTTGGGAAGAATAAGGACATCACATCTTTATTAATCTTGAAAACAAGTACAAGTATACATTCTCTTCAAGTTTGGCACCTCATGAAACCTTGATCTGGTTCTGCTGCTTCTCTTCTCCAAGGAACTCAGCCTCCAAGCTCTGCAACACAAGGAGAATGCTTCTAGGGCAAAGGTGTGGGCAAAGAGAGTCCCAATTCCTCCAGCATAACAATGCAGAAATTCAAGTCCCCTCTCATGGACCTCCCTACCTCTATTTATATGGTTAAGGAAGAGTTAGGGGCGAAGACAAAGTGGTTACAACTGAAGGAGTCAGTTGCATAACTACCCAAACTGACCAAAATTCAAAAGGCATGTTTTTTGACATTTTTAAAAGGAATCCGCGGGTTGCATAACTGGAAAGTCGTGGATACGAAAAGTATATGTGGATTTCTAGTACAGAAATTTGCCTATATGTGCAACTTTTTACATCCGCGGGTACGAAAGAGAGCAACTCGCGTATCATCCGTGGGTTTTCCTTAAGGCAAGTCGCGGATAGGAAAAAAACTCATTTTTAGGGTATTTCTGGGCATTTCCAGACTTTGGTGTCTTCTGCAAAGTTTTAGCTAACTGAAATACCTTTCTAATAGTGTAGAGATGCAGTCAAACAGAGTTACAGAAATCAGGATATGGGTCCTCCAAGATAGGTGTTTTTTTAGTGACATTCAATGAATTTCATGAAGTTCCGTCATGGAAGTGTCAACATGCGATGAAATCATGGGAAAGTGGTCACAGACAGAGATGTGTCATTTTGAGCTATAACAGATGCCCCCTAATGTGTGAGGTTAGAGGGGAAGACGATAGCCAAAATACATTATAAAGGAAACAACTGAGTATGGAGAGAGCAGAGAATCCAAGATAAAAAGGCTCGAATGAAGGTACCTAAAAGAGAGATAAATGTCAGAAAAACTGATCTCTGGGACATACACATCCATATACAAAAAATCGCCATAAAGATACAGGCGGATCCAACATATGTATAACTGATGAAACTATCATGGTCGCCCAATATGCAAAAAGGTGCCATATCAAATCTAAAAGAGTCATGGCCACAAATGAACAAGGTGGATCCATACTCGACAATCGATCATAGCCACAAAAATACAAGGTGGATCTATGTCTCAGCAAAATGTCATATAAAATGTAACAAGGTCTTGTGCAACTCGGGCAATAGAAAAAAATGACAATGCTACTGTCGGCCCAAGGTCTTCAATCCAAACCACCCAAAAGGTACAAATCCTAACCATGTGAATAAAGGAGCTGAAGTCAAACATGGAGGAAACCATTTGATTACCGGTCAATAATGAGAACCATTAACAAACACGAGGGAAACCACCATTAATGAAAATGGTCCCCAAGGTACCTAGTACATTCTAACAAGTGTGATTACAAGGACTTGAAGTCGAACACTTGAAGAATCCATCGAGTAGGAGACATTAAGGTATTCCCACTACCCAATAGCAAGGGAAATTTCCATTGATGACAACAATCTCCAAGGTACTATCATAAAACTCTAAATCTCATCCCCAGAGCAAGATGTGCTGCAGTCGATAGGAAGAGATCCATTGGAAGGAAGGCATTAAGGCGTCCTTCATCATCCAACACAAGGTAAGTCAAAGACTAATTGGATCTGGAATTGGTATTGAATTTCACGACAAGAAATGCTGAAGACATGATGTAATGAACTAATACCAGGGAATGGCTGACACAAAGTTCAAGGCAACTACAGAATGGTCGACAAAGGTTTAATCCTTAAACAGTGAGCATGACACAAAAGTGACTTAGGCAGCTTTTGACACGAAATAGGACAAACGAAACAAATCTGCAATGTAGGAGATATTGACATATTCCCCATATAATTGGAAAAGAGACCAACTAGAGGAGTAAGAAACTCTGAATCAGGATAAGGTCAAAATACTAGGACCCAACTGTTGATAGACTCAAAACTAGTTCTTTGTTCAAGGAAACAAGACTTGCTACCATGATGTAAAAAACATGTGAATGAACTTCCCTTACCCTATTTCTTGTAAAGGTTTAATGAGTCAAAGAAAGAAAACTCAGGACCATCTTCATTTTTGGCAAGCTCGAAGAAAAGAAATAAGAATGCTTGATAAAGCACTAATTCATGGATTTTACAAGCCCAAACTAGTACATGCTCGACGGTGTTTTCATAGTTTAGAGAGTCTGAAAACTCCAAAGAAGACTCCAACGGGGTGCTTTTTCATACAATTTTGTCTCTTGAGGCCAAAAAATTATAAAACATACCAAAGAATAACTCTCTTAACTTCCGAAGAAGAAAAGGCGCACCTTTTTCATACTTAGTCAGGAAGGTCTGAAAAAGGTTAAATTACCACCTACCCAACACTCCTTCAAAAGCAGCACATAGCCTGAGTTTTATGAGTGTGAAGGAAGGCAAGATCACTCAGAAAGATCCATTTGATTACGAGAAATGGGGCTTACAACAATAAAATCGATGCTTTGTTCTTTAGGGTTTAACGAGCATGACAAAGACATAAAGTACACTCAGAATCTTTTTCATGTTTTGGTCCAGAGCACGAAAAAGAGAAAACTAAGCTCATACCGGGGGTTCCTTTTCCGTAAGTTTAGACCCTCGGGTCTGGAAAAGAGATAAACCTATGCCTGAGAATACTCTTCTGAATTCAAAAGAAAAGAGAGTGTTCATTTCTCGTATTATTCCACATGGACCGAGAAAGAGATAACCTACCACCAATGTGGATTCCCATTCACATATTCTTAACGAGCCTAAATGGAGAAGTTTACTCAGCATTCAAGTCTATTTTGAGGAGTCAGACCTGGGCCTAAAGAAACTCAAAATATTTCCCATGAAGTTTTAACGAGTTCGGCAAAGTCAACTCATGGCCTCCTTACTGTTTTTAACGAGCTCGAAGAAGAGCAGAAAGAATGCTCTAAATGTGAGGAGATGAGTGTCATAGACAGGAAAAACTAGTTCCAAGCGCAAGGAATAGAGCTATGCATAATGCAAGGAACATGAGCAAGATAAAGACACTCAGGGAACGTCTCCTCAAGGTAAAAGGTGCCAAGTTGCAAAGGAAAAATGATACGAGGCTTAGCAACTATGAGAACAAAGATGAGGGCTTATACAACGAGCTAAAAGCGTGGAAGCTGGCATCAGGATCATAAGCGCTAGTAGGGCACATGCAAATGTAATTACAAATTGAACAACAAGGCGAGGCCAGTAAATAGTTGTGAACCCAACTAAAAATCCTATCTCTAGGAAACAACAACATGAAAATCATATTCAGAAGAAACGATCCGATGCGGGTCACTTTGGTAGAAACACATGTGACTTTGCTATCTTCTATAAAAGGTAAAGTCAAGGAAGAATCGACCGAAAAAGATTCTATAGAACCAAGGCTCGAGGGATTATAATTAATAAGATCAACCTCAGAAGGAGAGAAAAAATCAACAAGGGAGATAGAGTCTACAGTAACCAACTCAATATCACAGGAGTTGAAAAATTCATAAGAAAAATCAAACTCATCAGGATCACTGACTTGCTGTTCGGAGGAAGAGTTAAAAGACTCAACAAGACCAACATAAGAAGAAAGGTCAGGCTTACTAGGAAAATCAAGGTTAGACTTAGTCACAATTGAACCAACATGCAAAAGAAGATCAGACTGTATCAAAGACTCTAGGAAGACTTCATCCGAAGGAAGGAGATCATCCAAGATAGGACACATGTCTAAACTTCAAAATGGATTGACAGAGTGGAGAGAAGGCTCTACAGTCTGTATAGGATAAATCACCTGGTCAACTGCTGGGACCAAGTCCCGAGAAGGTAAGCATGAAAACAAAGGCCGATTCTCAGTAGCAATTGAATGCAAAGGACAAGAGGCCACATAGTTCACCTGTGGTGGGTTAGTGTTTATAGAAACACTGGGAACCAATAAAGGAAAGACTTGGTCTCTAGTTGGGTCAGGAGGCGGATCAAGAAAATCCAACTAATTGATAGTGACAATTTCTTCGCCATGATTAAAGTACATCACATGAAAAAATGTTGACACCACAGCTTGCATGGCATAGACATAATCATGTCTAAGGAGCATATTGAAGTCCAAGGGGTCTTCTATCACCATGAAGTCAACTAAGACGGTCTTCCCACCCAAAGTAACAGGTGTTTGAGCAAGAATTCCCAAGGCTATAAAAGTTCTTCTATCAAACGTGAGTAACTGACTAGTAGTCGAAACAAGGCTGGGAGATCCCATGCCTCGCCAAGCACGAGTAGAAAAAATACTAACTGAGGCTCCTTCATCAACACTACAACGAGCAATCGTATATTGTTCAACTTTGACCTTTATCTAGAAAGGCGCATCGGAAGGAAGGTGCAGCTCAAGTAGGCTATCCCAATCAAAGGAAGCAATCCGAGAGCTTGGTGGGGGTTGATCCGAAACAAGTTCAGTTCGCCCTTGTTCAGTAAGTTCTAAACTGGCAGTGAAGAAAATGTGACTAGTAGACACTTCACTCTCCAAAGGAAGAGTGGGATTGATCGATAATGGAATCGATTCAATCGCTTCGTGAAAGTCACTCTCCAAAGGGAGAGTGGGATTGACCAAATATGACATTGGTTCAATAACATCAGGATCACTCTCCGAAAGGAGAGTGGAATCAACCAAATATGAGATTGGTTCAACTACTTGATCAACCAAATATTGAGTAGGTTTTTGAGAAACTATAGGTAGTTCAGGAGAAGGAAATTCTTGAGTCTCAGACCACACTCTTCACACCTTTGCAATAGCAGGGCACTAGTGAGTAAGATGATCTCCCTCGCATATCTTATAAGGGAACTTAAGTTTGCACTTCAAACAACTAGTTTTCGCAATGGTGTCAAAAGGACTAGCAGTGGCAGACTTTTTTCTCTCAACATGACCTACAGAGGATGAGAGTTTTCCCCCAGCATGAACTACAGAGGCTGGGTGACCGGGTCCAACCTGACTAAGAGAGGTTGGTTGATGAAAAGATTTAGAATGTTCAAAAATGGGATGACCATGAAACCAAACTCTTCACACCTCTGCAATAAAAGGGCATTTATAAGTAAGGTGATCTCTCTCACAAAGCTTACAAGGAAACTTGGGCTTGTGTTTTGAACGAGTAGTCTTCTCAACAGTGTCAACATGACTCATAGTGGTTGACAGGTTGTCTTTATCATGAACTACAAAGGCTGAGAGACTGCCCCTAGCATGAATTGCATAGGCTGAGAGAAATCAAGAGAAACCCCAAACAGACAAGGCTCTCCCCAGCGGAGTCGCTAGTTCTGTTGTAAAGGAAAGTATCCTATGGCTAGGGTTTAAGAGGCCATCAACATACTGGGGTTGAAAAAGAGATGCACAATGTTTAGCAAGCATATATAAGTAAGTTTTAGAGATGAGAAAGGTCCACATCTGACTAACTGAAGGCTGGTCCAAGATTTCTCTTCAATCCTCTTCTTGCTCCTCTCGTTCCAAGAGACCTACAAAACAAATTATACCTTCCTGAAACCATTATAACCACATATAAAACAATGATAATCAAATAAACATGAACTAATGATCTGAATAACATCATCATACGATCAGAAACAAAGATTCAATCACACATTGAACAATGATTTGGGAAGAAGAAGGACATCACATCTTTATTAATCTTGAAAACAAGTACAAGTATACCTTCTCTTCAAGTTTGGCACCTCACGAAACCTTGATCTAGTTCTGCTCCTTCTCTTCTCCAAGGAACTCAGCCTCCAAGCTCTGCAACACGGGGAGAATGCTTCTAGGGCAAAGGTGTGGGCAAAGAGAGTCCCAATTCCTCCAGCATAACAATGCAAAAATTCAAGTCCCCTCTCATGGACCTCCCTACCTCTATTTATATGGTTAAGGAAGAGTTAGGGGTGAAGACAAAGTGGTTACAAATGAAGGAGTCAGTTGCATAACTACCCAAACTAACTAAAATTCAAAAGGCGTGTTTTTTGACATTTTTAAAAGGCATCCACAGGTTGCATAACTAGATAGTCACGGATACGAAAAGTATACGTGGGTTTCTAGTACAGAAATTCACATATATGAGAAACGTTTTACATCCGCGGGTACGAAAGAGAGCAAATAGCGTATCATCCGCAGGTTTGCCTTAAGGAAAGTCACGGATAGGAAAAAAAATCACATTTAGGGTATTTTTGGGCATTTTCAGACTTTGGTGTCTTCTAGAAAGTTTTAGCTAAATGAAATACCTTTCCAATGGTGTATAGATGAGGTCAAATGAAGTTACAAAACTCAAGATATGGGTCCTACAAGATAGGTGTTTTTTCAGTGACATTCAATGACTTTCATGAAGTGCCGTCATGGAAGTGTCAACATGCGATGAAATCATGGGAAAGTGGTCACAAGCAGAGATGTGTCATTTTGAGCTATAACACCACCCTTTTTGCTGGTGTTCCAATAGAAGAAGAAGTATAAGTACCTATACTCTTGGGGGTTGTTCAGAAGCAAGAGGAGCATGCAAATGTATAGTTCGGGGGAGATGAGGAGGAGAAGGAGGATCAAAGTCCCTCCAATTTAGTTGGGGGCGAGGGGGAATGAAACTGAATCAGATGATCAGTCAGATGACCAAGTAGAAGAATTCGAGGAAAATTCATAAGAAAACCCTGTGGAGAGATTAAATAATATGGAAGCTCTGACAGCAGAGGCTAAAGATGGAGCAACATTGGAAGTTGTGATAGCTAAAGCTGAGGATCTTAGAGCCATGATAATAGAAGGAAACAAAAATGTATTTACTGTTGAATCTTCCCTTGAATGGGGGGGAACTATGATTGAAGAAGAACATGAAAATGTAGAGATAGAAGATATCCCTTCCACATCAGTTGCAAATCTGGAGATTCCTACACCAAGGAGGAAAAAAATGAGATCAAAAGAAGATATACAGGAATCACCACCAATAAGAAGAAAAGAACTAGGTCAGTTATAGTAGCTGAAGCAGCATGGGCAAGATCAGCAACCCTAGAAGAACATATTGAATTCCCCATTCTGAGACCCAAAGCAGATGATGCCCCACAAGAATCGGCTATAGAAGAACCTCAAATTGAGGGACTTTTGTATGAAAATGGTCTATTAAAAGAGGAAGTACAATCACTTCAGAAAGAACTAGAAATTTGGAAGGAAGCATGCAGGAAGCGGGTAGAAAGGAAGTTGCACACACTGGTTGAAGCTGTAGACCGATTAGAAGGACCACCTCCTACCGAGGGTGGTGAGGAGGAAGAAAGAGTGGTCTATCCTATGTGTGGAGAAATATTTAACTAGTCAGGCTACAAAGTCATAGTTAGTTCCTTTGTGACACAAAAACCCCTACCTGCAACTGTGGAAGAACAAGGAAAAGAAGCACCGAATATAGAAGTGGGCGATGCAGAAATGATCCCTGGTACAGAAAAGGGGGAAATGAATAATTACAGTCACAGCCAATAGAAGGAAAATCTGATTGGAAGGATGGTGAAGCTACCCAAGAGAAACTTCATTAAAGGTAAGTAGTAGATAAACAGGGTGCTGATACATAAGAACCAGCATTTCCAAATAATCTTGTTGAAGTTGCTACCCAAATTGGGACAGATGAACCAGAGGATGAAATTATTCTTGATTTTATTGAAGATGTATGTGTTGTGACTCTTGAACCGTCTCAGGGCACATAAATAATAGAGATGGAATCCCATCAGTAGGATTATGATGAAGTTGAATAGGGTGCTGATACATAAGAACCCGCATCCTTGAATATTCTCGTTGAAGTTGCCACCCAAATGGGGGTAGATAAACCAGACGTTGACAAATATTCTTGAATTTAACAAAGAAGTTTGCACTGTGACTCCTGAACCGTCTCAAGACACAAAATTGATAGAAATGGAACCCCAACAGCAAGAAAATGAGGAATTTAACTAGGATGTTGTCACATAAGAACCAAAATCCCTAGAAATTTTTGTGGAGATTTTTAGGCAGCAACAAGAAATCAATCCCGAAATGGACATAATTCCTGATTTGGATTTAGGATAAGATGAACAAATTCAATCATAATCCTCAAGGGACACTGAAATCCTTTTAGAACAAATCCATATTGCAGAAGACATGGAAGAAACTATACAACCCAAGCAGCATGAAGAAATAGAAGGGCAGGGCTATGTTACACAAGAACCAACGGCCTTGCATACCCTTGTCGAAGCTGCAGCTGACAATCAAGAAGATGGGGAGATCAAAATTCAGGAAGAGGTTGTTACACAAGAACCAACACCTTCACAATCAACTGCTGAGGTTGCTATAGGAGAACTCCAAGGAGAGGATGTTGTTACACAAGAACCAACATCCCTAGAAGTTGTTTCAGAGACACCTATGGTTGAAGTTGCTGCATGAGAAATTCAAGGAAGGGATGTTGTTACACAAGAACCAATACCCCGAGAAGTGATTTCAGAAGTATCCAGGAAGACAGTATAGGATGTTCAAATTGGAACATCAGATGATAAGGTATGGACTCAAATTCCTCAAAATTTTGTCAATTTGGAATCTGAAAATGAAGAACATGTTGAAGATGAAGAAATATTGAGGCTGACAAAAGAACTCTCAATCCTGAGAATAGAAGTGAGGAAGTGGAGGAGTCAGGTGGAGAGGTATCAAGAAGGGATGGTTTCCCTTGCTGAACATAGTAATGCCATCAGGGAATTGAAGGAAAGGTGGGAATAAGAGCTCATGTCCTAGAAACTCTATGGGGAAGAGTTACAGAAGGAGCTAAAGGAGCTGAAAAAGTTCAAATCCATGCAGGTGGAAAAAGATCAGTTGTATACTCTTTCTATGGAATTGTTGGGTACCAGAGTACCATCCTCCTCTTACCCTGTGTTTTTATTTGAGCAGTTCACTTTATTAATCTTACACATTGATCTAGGAACAAAGCATCAATCTCATCAAAGAATAATCAACAAATACTCATGAAATGGTGTCAATCGAAACCAGAAATGGTTTCCTCTATGTATATTCAATAAACAATGAATGGTTACAATACCAATGTCAAGCAATAGCTTGAATCCATGAGGAATTCAAATACCTAAGGAGACAATTCGAATTCAATAAGTGAGTCTAGCTTAACTGATTCTCAACCATAGGTTCACACTCAGTTAACCACTTGACCAAAACCCTAATCGACTCACCAAACCCTAACTAAAGTCGAAGTGCAATAAATGACTGAATCTCAACTGAAGGAGATCAAACACATGTCATGGCTAGCCAACCATGAAGTGCTAGTGCTCCATGACTTCAATGAACCCTGATGAGGTTAACTGAAGCTGAACTGACCATCAGAAGTTGGTGGAGGTGCCCTGTTGACTCCAGATCATTAAATAATAATAAATAATCATTAAATAATATATTTAATGAGAGGAGGCACCTTAACTGACTAGTTGAACTGATTTTAACCACCAGTTAGCAATTAGGTGCATTAATATCACTCAGATTACCCCCAGTGTGCTCTAGTTAGCCTCCTTGAATGTAGGTAGGCGTGGGTGTGACTGGATGATGGCAATTAATGCTCCACTGATGTCATTTAATGTCAATTATACTTACGATAGTGATTTAACTAGGCCAATTTGACCAAAAAGAGTGTGTATGATAGTAAATGTCTCCAACACCCCCCCTTAAGCTATACTCAATAAGAGTTAGAAAACATAGATGCATAAAAATTCTAGGGCCCCAGCAACAAAGTCCACAGGTCACCCTGTACAATAAATTAACTGCTTAATATAACCAAGGAAATGGGGAAAACCTCATGGGAAAAATACCCCCCCTCAAACTAAGTAGTAAATCAAGAATTGGTTCTTCTATGCAGAAGCATCCTGAGACTGTGCATGTGAACCTCTAAATCCAAAGTAAATGAATATGTCTGGAGGAATATTCCACTTTGGAAGAAGAACAATGCACTCAACTGAATCAGAAATATAAACAGTTGCACGGTGAAAACTGGACCCATGTAGTGCAACTAAAATCATCTAAAGAGAGAGAAAAGGTTCTTAAGGATTCAAACCATGTGTGGAACACTCAATAAATTTATATGTTGCAGCCTTGAACAGAAAACCATGAGTGGTAAAATCAGCCCCAATTTTTAGGAGCAAGTGTCCAAGCGGATGCAGAATGTCTTCCTCTTTACTAGTTCTGTGAGGAGATGAGCTTGTGACCAAAGGTAGAGAATCCCTGGGACTCTGGAGAGTGAATGCTTGAGCTCCATAATCTGATATAGATTCATAAACATATAATGATTAACAAAATAAAATATCAGCAACCTCATAATAGGAAACTAACACCAAATCCCCAGCAACAAAACTGAAGAAGAACTACGGTACTTGATTTTTCACACCCGAATTGGTGAGAGCAACTACAAGCATGGATGAAAGCTCTTGGATTTTAAAATATGAAAAAAATAATATCATATCAGAATTTAAATCATATATAAATAAGTTCACAACAGATCCAAAACTGTGAAATGAAATCAAATCCCAAGCAGTAGTTTCGAAGGAGACTTGCGGTACTTGTTTCTTCACACTGTTGATGAGAACAGCTACAAGCAGTACTGAAGGTTTATGAACCTGAAATTTTGAACCAATAAATATAATATCAGATAAAAATAATATCATATCAGATCCAATAAGGTTCATATCAGATCCAAAATTATGGTAAACCAAGACGGTGGATGCAAAGTTGTCTTTTTCTTCAAAGTTCTGAATTTTGGTGCATGCAATCCTGCAGGATTTTTCTGGAAGATCTAGATCATGGGGAGTGAATGTGTCACTCTTATAATCTGATATTTATTCCAAAATATCCAATTTCCTACATATTTTCACACCATGAGGAACATTAGAGGGAGAAAAATCAAATTTCTCTTCAATTTCGGAAGCAATTACTGGTAAATTTTGCATAGAATTCAAAGGAAAATCACCGGTGAATGTTTGCATGGAAGTGAAGGAGTATTTTTCTTCAATATCAGAGATTTGAATGTCTTCTTCTGTTTCAGAAATATGAGAATATGAGATATCAGATATCTCATGAACTTTCGGAGCATCGGAAGGAGTCACTATATGGAGACTTTCTTTAATTCAAATTGACTTTCTTTAATTCATCTTGAACAACTTCATTAGAGAGAGTAGAGGCCGAGACTTTTGAGTAAAGAACTCTTGTGGTGCTGGGTGTGATCTCCAAAGTACTATTATGAGCCTCATTGTGCTTTCCAAAGGTTTTGTCCAATTTTGTCTAGAGATCCTTTGGGTATTCAGTAAAACCATTAAGGTAGTACAAGCTAGGAGAAAGGGCCAGACATATTGCTCCAAAATATCTATCACCATCATTTATCTAGTCATTATCATTCTCATAAGACTCTTTTCCAAGTCCAATAGACACCTCATAGAGACCCTGTCTCTTCAGAGATGCAATCATCTTCAACTTTTATTCCGAATAGCTTGTGAATGGGGTGAGAAGAGGGATTGATGAGTCCATTTGAAGTTGTACCTATTAAAACCTGCAAATCAAAACAAAAAGGGAACTGTAAGGTCAAACAACGTGCACATTCTAGGCTTTCATCACACCCAGCATAGCCAATCAAGCAAGATTGATCAACAAGTTCTTTACTTGGGATATTGAGTGGTAAGCCTTGGCTTCTGGTGCAGTGCTGGATTTTTGAGCTATTGCTCAAATTTCATGGAGAAATCTATCAAAAATCTTGTTTTTGAGAGATATATATTTTTCCCATTGTAAGATCTGATACCATATTAATCTTTCACATTGATCTAGGAACAAAGCATTAATCTCATCAAAGAATAATCAACAAATACTCATGAAATGGTGTTAATCGGAACCAGAAATGGTTTCCTCTCTGTATATTCAATAAAAAATGAATGTTTACAATACCAATGTCAATAAATAGCTTGAATCCATGTGGAATTCAAATACCTAAGGAGACAATTCAAATTCAATGAGTGAGTCTAGCTTAACTGACTCTCAACCATAGGTTCACACTCAGTTAACCAGTTGACCAAAACCCTAATTGACTCACCAAACCCTAACTGAAGTCAGAGTGCAATAAATGACTGAATCTCAACTAAAGGAGATCAAACACATGTCATAGCAAGCCAACCATCAAGTGCTAGTTCTCCATGACTTCAATGAACCCTCATGAGGTTAACTGAAGCTGAACTGACCATCAGAAGTTGGTGGAGGTGCCCTGTTGACTCCAGATCATTAAGTAATAATAAATAATAATTAAATAATATATTTAATGAGAGGAGGTGCCTTAAATAACTAGTTGAACTGATTGTAACCACCAGTTAGCAATTAGGTGCATTAATATCACTCAGATCACCCCCAGAGTGCTCCAATTAGCCTCCTTGACTGTAGGAGAAGGCTAAGTTAGCCTCCTTGACTGTAGGTAGGTGTGGGTGTGACTGGATGATGGAAATTAATGCTCCACTGATATCCATTATTGTCAATTATACTTAGGATAGTGGTTTATCTAGGCCAATTTGACCAAAAAGAGTGTGTATGATGGTAAATGTCTCCAACACACTTGGTTCAAACTAAGGGCTATAAAAGAAGGGAGATCGTATGAAATAGCCACCTCCGCTAAATTCCTGGAAACATTTCTGGAAAGTGACATTGAGGAGTAGAACTTCCTTTTTGAGATTTATTTATATGAGTTGGCTAATCCCTTAGATCGTCATTCAAATCCTATCCCTTTCTTAGGTGATGTTCAGCTGAGGGATTTTTCCTCCTTTGTTAGCAATCATGTTCAATGGGAAAGATCCTTCCAAACTTTCTCTCATAATGAGTCCCACTCTAACCTTTGGATTCGAAGCGAACCTCAAAACCCTCATATTCTCCTTGCTCGTCATCAGAATGTACTCTCATGCCCCATCCAAAATCAGCAGATAATGGAACTTCAAGAAAAGGTAATCTCTACTTGTGTCAGCTATATTTCCAAGCATCAACAATTGGCTTTGGAAGGTAGCCAACACAGATGGCAGGCTACCTCTTCAACCCTGAGAAATAGGGATCCCTACTATTACAGGAATTTTAAACGTGCACTTTCCAGGGTTGAGGGATATGTCGGATGCATGAAGGAATGTGGAGTTAATTGGTTGGGACTCAAATTCAAATTTCCTCTCATCTGGTGGCCAACAAAACCATACAGGGAAGACTTCTCATTAACAAAGAGACAAGAACAGAAGTGTTGGAGATATTGGTTTGTCCATAAGGGATTCTTGGAAAAATAGGGAACTCCTGAATTCCCATATAACTTTTCTTCTCTCCATGAACGAATTACAATGCCAGATTCAGATTCAGACTAATAGAGGTTGTTCCATGGGGACATGCATTAAGACAGTTGGGGTGATATGTTGGGCCCAAAAATGACCCATTTTTTACCACCTTTACCTACCTCTTTTTGCGTCATCCTACCCTATTATGTACACTATATAGATGTTTTTCCTTCACTCGGTCCCTCAATTCCTACAGGTATGGTTAATCATCATTTTATTTTATTAATTCTTAGGATTGTTGTAATCAGGACTTTACATCTTGAATTATGCTAACATATGATGGTTTTATAAAGATAATTCAAGATGTGAAGGATAAAGGTGTAGTGGGCTGAACATGCCAAGAGAGGGATGGACATTCATTGATAATATGATCTCCATCCATTCCATCGTTTCCCAAAGAACATCGTCCAAGGATACTTTCCACGCAAGCTATACAAAGGTAGCTGCAACAGGCTGCAACAAATTCAGAGGCAACAGTGTGTCGCTGCTCAAGCATAGCTGCAATCCACAGAGTATCTTCTTAATTGATCATGATCGTCATTTCTGGCTCAAGTAACAGCCTTCCTATATTTTCTTTTTTCAACTTGCCATGAATGTAATAGGTTATCGTAATTGGGGCAGCCTGAAGATCAAAGATCTTCATGGCTGCCCGATAATAGTAGGAAGATGTTATGATTGTAATTGTATAAATACTGGGAACTATATCGAGCCAGGGGTTGAAAATTTAATAAAATTTATTGTATAACCTGTTACTAAGGTTGTGTGTTCATCTTCCATTTTAATACGAGTTTGATTCTTTATATCTCAGTGTTTTAATGTGTGCTACTTCCAGCATCTCTATGTGAAGGATGGGCCCGCCTTCCGACAGGGATTTCTGAGTTAATTAGGTATTTTATTTATTCTATTGTGTGGTTTGGATTTTTTGATAAATTCCTTTATTTACGGTAAGCTGCAACAGTCATCGATTTGTTTTGTGTTCATTTGAATGATCAGTAATTACATCCCCTGTAAACTGTAGTGGTGTGGTGTGACAGTCGATTGTGTAGTTTAACTTTCTCGTATGCAACTGTGTGACAGCTATGACAACCTAGTTCATCCCTAGTTATTTCAATTGTTGTTTTCTTTAGATCCTTGCAGTTTATTCCTTCACATTTAATTGTAGAACTTAATTCATGTACTTTGAATTCCTAGATTAAGTCGAATCAAGATAATACGAGATGGATCTATAGATGGTTTGGTAATTAAGGATTTAAATTTCTAAAAAAGTAATCTAGATGTTTGTTTCCTAAATATTTTAGAATGGTTTGGAAGTTAAGGATTTAACTTTCTGCAAAAGTAATCTAGATGTTTGTTTCCTGAATCTTTTAATTCTAGATTAAGGATTGTAAGAAGGTATTTGTGATTGCATTCTTAAGAAGGTAATATAGATTAAGTATATTATGGGATGAGTTATTTTGAATGGGAAGTATGGTCACTCATTTATAGTATTAGCTACTTAGTGTTTAAGCATATAAAATGCACATTATCCTTGAAATAAGAGACTTCCCTTAGTTGGAAATTTATACTGAACACTCTGTATGTTGCCTTTAATTAACTTGCATATAGGGTGCCAAAAAAGAGACAAATTAAATTTTATCACCACTCATATGTTTGGAACATCCACTGTGAATATAACACGGGCCTTTTTGCTTGTGAACAGAAAGGACTAAGCCACATTTGTTATCTTCTTTCTTCTTCCAAACTTTATTACTTCCAGTAGAGTAATTCAATATTGGGTTTTTTTTTGTAATTCTTTAGATGAAAGTTTGAAGCCTTAAGTCGAAATTTATGACAAACATAACACTTTGGCTCATTGTACAGTAAATCAGAAGGATTGTTATGTCTATCATGAGATATTCTCTGAGTTGTATGCAGTTATTTTTTTCGTGTTGTTTTCCCTATTCTATATTGTAGTCCTTGACTCTTCCTTGATTGCATGTTTCTAAAATTAAATGCACAGTTTGTAGCTTTGTGACAAAACTTAGAGAAACAATATCAGTAACCATAGAAAAAAAATTGGTACCTTAATCTTGGAGGTCTTTACTTTTGTTGACTATGTTTGTGAACATATTTTGGTTGATAATTCTGATATGAATTTCTAAATCTTGTACTTTCCATATTTCCTTTTTTTTGCATAGTAGTTTCGCATTCTAACTGCTTGCTGTATGAACCTTCTTCGTAAATAAGACCTGTCTTTACCCATGGGGACCTTTGCTTGCTGAAAATTTTGTTCAGTGCTTCTGAAGCCTTAATACTAGAAATATTTTGGTGGTACAGAGATTGAAATTTCTTCAACTCTTTCCTAGTTGCCACTACTTTTTCTTCCAAATATTCACATCTCTTTTTCCCTTCTATTAATTTTTTTTTGAGAATCTCTTCTATATTCTTTGATTTTTCTAGTTCCAATTTTAACAGGGAAATGTCTTCACTTGGTTTTTTTCCCTTCTTTTCATACTGCACTAGTAACGATTTTTGTTTTCTTTTGTTTAATCTAATCCTGTCAATTTCCTCCAAAAAACTTATTAGTTCCCTTTCCATCTCCACCATGGCTTCTTCCTCTTCCAGGTCACTTTCTATAAATTCATTTCCAATATCATCTATGTCCATAAGCATAAAGTTTTTCACTTCATCTTCATCGGATGAATCACTATCTGTTTCTTCTTAAGATTCAACATCATTTACACATAAGATTTTCTTTTTTTGTTTAGCCTCTTTACTATATTTATTGAATGAATAAATTTCATCATCACTAGAGGTCTGCCTCTTGTGCTTGAGGGGACATTTGGAAGAAAAATTACCTATTTTACAACTTTTAAATCATTTAAAGGGAATTTAACCTTTGTATTTACTTGATCCTTTCTTCATCCTCCTTACAAATTTTTCCTCAGCTGCATCCATTTCAGAATCAATGTCCTTATCTTCTTTAAAAGAAGCTTCTCTAGTGGTGTATTTGTCTTTACCAATCCTCATTTCATAGGTTGTCAGGATTCCTAGGAGTTGTTCCATAGGTAGAGTTTTGAGGTCTCTCAATTCTTCTATTGCTAAGACTTTAGGATTGAATCTTTCAGGAAGAGATCTTATAATTTTCTTAACTAAGAAGGCTTCATCAAAATTTTCACCAAGACCCTTCATGGAATTTACAGTTTCTTTTATTATTAGGTAATACTTACTAACTATCTCATCCTAATTCATCTTCAACTCTTCAAATTATAGTTTGTATGTCTGATGCTTGGCATCCTTTACCTTTTCATTTCCTTCGAAATTGTTTACAAGCTTACCCCGCATTTCTTTCATAGATTCAAGGTGCATTAATTTAACAAATTCGACCTCTGCAAGACCACTCAGGATATCGTTCATTGCCTTGGAATTAAAACTGACTTCTATCTTGTCATATTTGTAGGCTATCATAATTGCCTTTACATATCCAGTCTCTACTACATCCCACACATCATCTCCCAATGACATTGTATAGGTTCAGATTCTAATGTTCCAAAAGGAAAAATTGGTTCTACCAAACAAAGGAACCTTTTTTGATGAAGTCCCTTCATAACTAGTGATGTTTAAGATTTAAGATCTACCTTTAGACAAAAGGAACTTGATTTGATACCAATTGTTGAAATTACATAAATAACTGAGAGGGGGGGTGAATTAGTTATTTCTAAATATAAAAACATTTTTCAATATTTAAACCATTATTACAGATTACATATTTATTTATGATATTGCAGCAAGTATAGAAAATGATATGATGATTATCAATCACACAAACATTCTCCATCTACAATTGAGTGGAAGTACCAACCTCCACTTGTACATGCTTCAGCATGTACAGAGAAGATAACAAGTTTTTCCTAGCACCACCCTTCCACCATTGTTTCTCTGATTTCAATGTGTTGAGTACAAATTGTATAAAAACAGATATAACATTGCATACCAAATCTATTCTGATCTTCTTATATATTTATGCACCTTGGTTCCCCTCATTATATTTGTTCTATATATTCAGAGTCCTCTGTCATTTTGTGATTCTCACTTTACCAACGATCCATGCATCAACTTCTCTATCTGCAGAGAGTGCACACATCGATTCATCATGCATATCCTTTTATAGATATATGTCCTTAAACATTTTACCTGTTCGTATTCTTAAAGGTCTATTTCCATAATTGATAAACCTGTTCAATGCCTTGTGACAGAAAAGAATTCCAATCACTGAGTAATCCTGAATTTGTACAACGTATCTTCCCCATTGACTTCTTCCGCACTTGTCATTTTCTGCAACAAATCAAAGTTTCTACATTCCTGGTTTTGTAGTTCTAATTCCATAGTACAGGTTTTTCCCCAATCATTCCACACCATTGATCTTCTTTGGGCTCTCTGTGACCATTGATGTACTAAGAAAATCAGATATTGTATGTGTTATTTTTCTTCATATCATTTCATTATTTCTGCTTTCCATCTTTCACACCTCTTTTTCTGCATAATCAATCCGTGCCGTCAATTTCATGTACAATATTTACCAACCATCGATCTTGAATCTAGTGCAGGATGTAGATCCTGGATCTTCAATATTTTTTTTAAATAGCTTCTACAAATTCCGCTTTCCACCTTCTGCATTCCGCCGGCCGACACCGGGTTTCTAAAACACATATCATTTTATACTTTTATTTCTTATCTTTCGCATTTATCCTTCCTCATTCTTCATTCCTCATTTCACCTTCTGCATTCTGTTGGCAGAAACCGGGTCGCAGAAACCCATACCATTTGATTCTTTCATTTTTCATCTTCTGCATTCCTGCTTCCACATTCCTCACTCCGCCTTCCACATTCCACTAGTGGACACTGGGTTGTAGAGATCCATGTCATTGTATGATTTGATTTCTTGTCTTCCGTATTCCTCATTCCACTATAGGATTTTTGCACTCACTTTTTTCGCATGCAGAAATAGGAAGTCGGGAACCTCACTTCCCTGAATTTTGAACTTCAACTTCCCGCACTTTCTCACTTCCACACTTCCGCACTTCTAGCTTCCAGAATTTGAGATCAGGAAACCAAACTTCCAACCTTATTCCTTTCCTGTTCTCTTGCTTTCTGCTTTAGCGTTTCAGCTTCAAAAAATTGAAATCTAACTTTTCTTATTCTCAAACTTTTGGACTTCCACATTTCCTCTCCCATACTCCAACACTCCTTTTGCACCATTGATTCATTGTGCAGGTTCACTCCTAACCATCAGATGTTGTTCATTAGATGACATTTGAAACTTTGTATTTTTTCTCTTGACCTTTGATTTCTTGTGCGGATGCATTCCTGTCCATCGGATGTGTTCATCATATCTTCTATTAATCTTTGTGGATTTTCTTCCAACCATTGATTTTATTTTTTCAATTCATTCCTGACTGTCGGATCTTTGCACAAGACATGAATTCTTTTGAGTACTCTTCTCATGTGGATCATGCTTGGAACTATGTTGTTCCATCATCCATGGATTCTTCTGAGTCCTCTTTTCATATGGATCATGCTTGGAACAATGTTTCCATCAATGACAACCATATCATACTCTGATATGTTTTCCATATGATGACAAATCCTTCGGCAGTCTCCCCTTGACCACAAAACCTCCAACTAGGGATATGTTGTGCCATCCCACAAAATTGGAAATCAAAAAATGGGTGTGGACTTCAAAGAGCTATAGTTTACAAGAAAATAAAGTGAAGGATCCCGGTGGAACCCAACAGAGTGGCTGGACCGATACATTTATTTAGACATTTATGAGATTTTATTTTTCGAGTTTCCCATCATGTTGCATGAGTGGTTGTCTAAGTTGGAAACCCAACAAAGGAATTTTCAAGGAGGAGAACCGAGAGAGTTGAGTCTTTACTTGATTGACGGACCGAAAAAAGTAAACATTCATATGGTTTTTAGGTAGATAGTATCCTAGAAGGATATATTACTGAGTTTGTTGTTGAAACAATAACCTTATATAGTGAGGAAGATCGATTTTTTTTCAAGGACCATGCAACAGATACTTGTCATCTTTAAATACATGGATACAAATGATTTTTTTACGAAAAAATACATTCTACGAATGCAAGACTCAATAGCAAAGGGTGGCTATGCCTCAGCATAACCCTGGAGTGAGATGTTCCTAGAAGATAGTGGAACTAAACTCAAGCTAGGATTTTTAAGAAGTAGAAGAAGATTCAAGTCTAGAAAAAGAAGAAAAACCCTACTAGAACGAGGGAGTTGCAACACAGAGTGAGAAGAAGAAGGCTACATGTTTTCCTCATACTTAGATGAATTCTCTTGTGATGAAGAAGAGCAATATCAACTGATATTATAAGATTAGGAAGAGTATGAAGAGTTGATCGAAGCTCTAGAACAAGAAAATGCGTATGAATCACCTACAGTGCCAAAGGTAAGATTATGAGACCTGTGTCCAAGTGATTTTGTAAATAGAAGCACTACTAAAACTGTAAATAGTAGAAAAGGAAGTCTGACTAGTCCAAATTTTGTTTCGACTGTACTAGCAACAAATTCAATGGCTCAAGATGACATTAAGCTCCCAATATTCAATGGAAATGGGTTGGAAAACCTAGAACAACATTGGTTTATTTTTTACTTTGTTTGGATTGTACGACGTATCTAGGATGAGAATATCAAGAAAGCGTAGATGATCATGATGCTACGAGATCATGCATTGGACTGGTATATGAAATTTTCCATAGTACCAATAGGATTTGTCCCAAAAAGACTCAACGTTATTTGACTAGGATTGATAGAAGAATTCAAAAATTTGAAGTCTGAATCACAATGCATCACTCAGATCAAATAGATCAAGAAGCTACCAACAAAATATGTTTGGGACTTTGACCAAACATTTAATACAATAATGACCAAAGTGAGTTTCCAAATGTCATATTTGCAACACAAGGAATGGTTTATTTCCGCCTTGCTACCACATATCCGGACCCTGCTGATGCAACAAAAACTCATGTTGTAGACAGAAGCTCTTGAAATAGCAATGAATTTTGAATCCTCATGAGTTGGAGACACTAGCTCAAGAATGATGAAAATTTAGTCGCAGCTGGCCAATTTGATGATGCAGCTCTAGGATATTAAAAGAGGAAAGGAAGTTTAGGAGGAACTATGGTGTAAAATATGCAGAATAGATGGACACCATAAAGATAATTGTCTAGCACTCATGAACTATGTCACAACAGGTGTTCCCAACCCATTAAACACCCAAGGAATACCTTAGTGTAGAATATGCCAAACTAGAGGCCACAAGTTCGAGGAATGTCTTTACTTATAGAATATTGTAGGTGTAGTCGCTAGTATGTATTGTAAATTTTTTAAGTCAGTAGGTCATGATGAGAAAGACTACAAACAAATTCATATACTCCAAGAGAAAATGATGGATACCTACTTAATGAAAAATGATGAGAAAATGCAAGATAAACAATCGCAGCCTCATTATCATCCTACATACTATCAACAACAGCAAGATCCTCAACCACAATACCAACATAATCAATATCCTCAAAAACACAATACCCTCTGCAAAGGGGGGGGTGGGAATTTTAGAGGTCAAGGACAACAACCAGGAGGATGATTTGGTTGAGGAAGAGGCCAAATCATATGCTATAATAGTGGGAATCCATGAAATTTTTCCCGAGATTGTCAAAGTGATGCAAAAAATTGTACATATTGTAAAGCATTTGATCACACTGTCGAACAATGTCTGTAGCTTATTGCCAAATGGTAGGATAGAACTGTCGTTAATCCCAACCCAGTACAGAAACCAATTCTGAATCCTAATTAGAATATTTATATGATTTATGTCAAATCAATACAACCCCACATTGTTGTAGTCACAAGAGGAGGTGATGTGATGGGAGAAGACCAAAATACATAGCAAGGACAACTGCAGGTGAGACTTGTGGCATAAAATAAAGCTCTGCTAGATGTACAATAAGAGAAAGAAGTCTTCTTGAAGGTGAGACAAGATTTTGTTAATACCAATTAGTCATCGACATATGAACATGTTAAAGCTATTATTGAACGATTTAAATAGCTAATGAGGAAGGCACCAATGAAAAAGGTTAGTAATCTTAAAGAATATTTCAAAATTTGTTTACACTAATCCATGATAAATATGTTGTTGCAGAACTGACAACACTCATAGAAGAAACAACATAAGACCTACAACTTGAGAAAACTGAAGACAGACCAAGAACTACGAATGACTGCACAGATAGGAGATTATGATACATAATATATCATATTATATTTGGGCTTGGATGTAAATATATTGACAAGATATACATTGGAGATAATGAATAAGCCACAACTGGACTAGTCTCCTATTCAGTTAAGGAATTTGAACTAGTCGAAGGTTATGCCAATCGATAGACTAACCCAAGTGCCTGTGGAAGTTGAAGGATTAAGAACATATGAATACTTCAAAGTTATTGACATTGTCGATGAAGAAAACCCATATCCTACACTTATAAGAAATGATTTGTAAATAGGAAACCAAACTATTATAAACTTTAAGAGAAGGATCTTCTCTTTCATCTTCTTGAAGGACAACGATATGTTGAACTAGTACACAGCAAAGGGGGGGACAATTATCTGGACCAGTTGTATAACATCATGTTTTTGAAGGAAGACTATATTAACCCAATTGCTGACGGAATATTGAGCTTGTGGAGACTAAGCTCATGCACATCTGACTCAGGCGATGCTTTGGAAAATTGGCAGAATATGCTACATGAAGTCTCCATGCACATATGTGCAAGAGCCACAAGAGTTGTTCAAATGGTAGGATCCTAAGCAAGCGTGCTTCCTACATATGAAGGATTACCTAATCTTGCATCTTTTTTGGAATAATTTGAAGAAAAGGTCACATAATGACAGTGATTGTCCACTTTGGATTATGTGCTTAAAGCTACTCCCACTAGATGGTGGGGTACACACAAACAATATATATCCGAATTGATACAATGTAGAAGATTAATGGATATCATATTTGGTGAAGAGATCAATTATCCTAAAAAAAATACACAGGACTGACAAATGCTGGGAAAAATATTGAGCATTATCGAGGGATTTTGAAAGAATATCCACGACAAGAATGGGTTTGTCAATTCATCCACACTTTGGAAATGGTACCGAGAAGTTGGTAGACCTTAGAAGAGTTGCAACAAGGAACCATTTAATGGGAAATATTACCTATAAGCTTTACCCAGACATTTGAATTTGTAAGTGAACACCTAATAGTGGATGCTTACACGTCATCAAGGAGAATATCATTGAAGAAATACTAGTTGCAGACATTAACTTCCATCAATGCAGCACGACTACACATAGCTAGCTGTAGTGCTATAATCTCATGGGAGAACCAGATGATGATGATCCACTTGAGATAAATATACTTAAATCAGAAGGTATACACACAGTAGAGCGAGCTTCTCTAACTACTGGTGAGTTTCTAAAACCACTCAAAATTAAGAAAGCAAATATTGGGTGCAAGAAAAACTCAAAGTCTGCTAATATTGCAGATTACTAGGATGAAGAGACTGTGGGAAATATCACTGACTTATTACATTAACTTCAGGATCTGTTCCCCACAAAGTTCTCTAAAATTAAAGGCATAGTTGGAGACCTTAGTGAAATCAAGATACCCTTGAGGCCTTATGGAAAGTTGATCAAAGAGAGGCGATACAAATTAAACCCGTGCTACAAAGAGAAATTTAAAGATAAACTTGATCAAATTCTAACAGTAGGAGTAATAGATCGTATTTGGAGTTATAAAATACTTTAAACTAAGACAGTATTTGGAATTATAAAATATCACATATAAAGTATTAGAATGATATTTGAACAATGCCATCAATACGAAATTTCCCTTAATTTGAGAAATTGTATTTTTATGCGCTTTTTGGGGCTCTGTTAGGCCATGTGGTATGTCATGATGGGCTTTTAGCTGACCCAACTAAAATCACCATCATCCTTAGCTTACCACCACCTACCATAATTAAATAGTTAAGAGCAACGTTAGGACATATGAGATATTACAGAAAGTTCATCAAAGGATATGGACAAGTGACTTCCCCAATGGAGAAATTATTAAAAAAAGACACTAAGTTACAGTGGACCATATTAGAGGAAATTTGGGGTCTAAAATGGGCCTTATAAAAAACTGTGCCATGGATGAGCTATATTGAGTTGAATTTTTAAACCAATAGAATTTCAATATCTTTGGTTAACCATTATGGTAGAGTTGGACACATAATGCTTATGTGTCATATTTTTATTTGACAATAGATAACTCCATGTCAACCTCACCTTGGCTAAGTTCTTGAAAACATCACCTCGAAATAAGATAAATAAACTTTAACTAATAAATATAGAATATTTTATTTGATCACTACTTCCAATTCCTCTAAAACATAACCTTCTCATTAATTAAAATTGTAGTGGAAGCATTTTGAAATACTAAAAACATTTATTAATCAATTTTTTAAATAGAAAACTAAATAATATTTAATTTTAAATAGACTAATCTTGAAATACTAAATAAAATATATTTAGTATTTTTAATATTATTAATTAATATTTAAAAAATAAATATATTTAATTATTACATCCAAAAATAAATAAAACATTTAAATACTAACAAAATAAAAATAAAAACTATTTTTAATGTTACTAAAATATAATAAAATTTTATTTTACTTTTTTTCTCTTACCTACCTACCCATTAAACCACATTTTTTTTATATTAATATAAAAATAATATGAATAGACATAGTCTATTGATTTTTTATTTTATGTGATAGTAATATTTTTTATATGAATTAATATAAAATTTATATTAAAAAATAATATTGATTTTTTTATTTTTTAAAACTATTATAATTATATTTTTCACTATAAATGAATATATTTGAGTTTTACATTTATTAAATATATAAAAAGTAGTGGTCAACTCATTTAAAAAAATAATAACATAAAATTCAAAAGTTTCCTATCATTTATTATGTGTGCACAAGAATCTAAATATTTCATTAATATTTTTAACCAATATCTCTTAACTCTATATTAACTCAATATAGTTTTCAACTACCATTAATGAGACGATTTAGGTTGATTTTCATTAGATTTTCATTAGATTTAATCTGAAATGGCATATTTGTAGTGTGATGTGGCTTTTTTTCTTATTTTCCTTAGGAGGCCCATTTTAGACCCCAAATTTCCTCTAATTGAAATGAATGTCGGGATAGTCTAGATAAGCTGAAAAATAAAAATGCCACTGCACCGATACTTGTATTTCCAAATTGGAAAACAAAATCCCATGTTCATGTTGATGCATCCTCTATTGTGCTTGGAGTGGTACTAACACAACCAAGAGAGGGAGAGATCGATCACCCCATTTATTTTATTAGTAGGAATTTATGAACTGCATAAAAGAATTACACCACAACAGAGAGAGACGTACTTGTGATGGTCTATGCATTGTGAAAACTCAGGCATTATTTGCTAGGGGACATTTTAAAATGTACACTGACCATTCTGCATTGAAACATTCACTAGTAGAAAATGAGGAAATATGTAACATACTTCAAAAATTCAAATATAAAAAAAAAATTCTATAACCATATATCTTCAGACATTAATAAAAATTCCAAACTGTTAAGAGAATTTACAAATAAAAAGAAACCCTAGCCATAAAATGGTCAAAATCATCCTTACACATTAATTTTCGAACTTAGGGATCACTGCATTAGTAATTCCACCATTTATAGATCCACTCTGCAACCAGAATAGTCATTTCTACACTAAAATGACTTTTCCTTCTTCTACATTCTGAGAAGAACTCAGAAATCAAAAACCCACAAATTTATACCTTCATATGGCCATTTTCTGCCTTCTGCCTTATGGGCGGGACTCGACAATTAGAACACCAAAAGTCGATACCTTCAAAATACTTCTTCCGCCTTCTGCCTTTCAAGTTGAAGTCAAAAATTGAACATAACGAGTTGATAGCTTCAAATGGCCTTTTTCTGCGTTCTGGGTGGAACTTGAAAATTGGAACATCCCCGGTTGATACCTTCAAATGGCCTTTTTCCAGATTCTTCCTTTCGAGTGGAACTCAAAAATTGGAGCAACACAATTTGATACCTTCAAATGGCCTTTTTTCACCTTCCGCCTTTCAAGAAGAACTCAAAAATCAGAGAATCACAAGTTGATACCTTCAAATGGCATTTTTCTTCCTTCCCCCTTCCGTATGTGCTTTCCGCACCATTGATCCTTGCAGAAATCAACTTGGACCATCAATATTTATTTGATGCAGAAGTCAGATCTCGAAAACTCCAAGTTTCATTAAGTTAATCTTCAACTCTCTGCCTTCTGCATTCCACAACTTCTATAAATTGTCGATCTCTTTGACGAATTTAATCCTCACCGTTGATCTGATTTCTTTTATGGATTCCCAATGAAACCTTCGTGACCTTCTTCAGTTGTTAATATTCCCCATGGAAGAAATCTTGGTTGTTTATATTCTCCTTTGCATATTCCACAATGAAATCCCCATGACTATTATGAGTCGTTGATCTTCATGCGGATACAATTTTGACCATTGATCTTCTAAATTTGTGGATCAACATTTAAATAACGTGACAGACTCAATCCTGTAACAAAATCCTTTGGATAAACAAATGTCATTCCCACTCTCGGTTGTTAAAAAAATTGCTAGTTAATTAGTGAAATGTCTTATAGGATGTCCGATCAGTGCCCCCACCAAATCAACAGTGAACTTCAAAAATTATTAGGTGCATTCCATAAAATATCGTTCCCATTAGGATTTTATTAAACCATGCTAGTTCACCCAATGAAATCACCGTGGACTGTCAATTTGATGTGAATTAGATCTGGACCGTTGATCTTCTCAATTTGTGGATCAATGTTTAACTTGGCGGATTCAAGGTTTTCTAGTATAAAAAGGGGTTTTGATTTACTGGAACTAAACCAATCTTAATTCTTAATCCTTATTTAAGTTTGTTTTTATTGTTCATATATTTTACTAGTCAAATCCTAACTGCACTAATTTGATTAAGGACTTCACCATAATTTAAGGTTTTCTCAAAAACAACATTGAAAATCACATATCGACACCAGAATCAGCATTATCATTTCAACCGGCATTCTAAACAGAATTGATGAAGGTTAAGTAGAATTAGTACTAACTAGAAAACACCGTTAAAAGTAGAAATAAGGTTTGAATAATAGAGGTTTCCATTCATTAGATGCAGACTTATTACTTCTAAATCATTCAAGTATTGAATTTGAAACCATAACAGATCAATGAATAATAATTTCTACAGTAATTCATTACTACCAATCCTTGATGAGGGTATGAATGCCCGATCTCGGTTATGTTGAGAACAATATAACATTGGAAAATTCTAGAATATACCAAAAACATGGATAATGATTCTCCATAAATGCATAAATAGTACAATCTAGGAATATAGCTGTAATTTAAAATTTCACATATAAATCCTACTGCATCTAAATCATTCATAAGAAACAGAGTAAGAAAATGGTAGCAATGCTAGGAAAAAAAAAGTGGAGAAGTTTTTCCTCCCATCCAACTCCAAGAGCATCCAAATTACTTGCTCCTGAACCCCTGATCCTATTCGTTGAACCACAAGAGAAAAATAGCTTAATGCGCCATCTCTTGCATTATAAAAATGTTAATCCTTGTCCAATGCTAGCATCCTGCTGCTCATGGACACACTATTAAATAGTATTTTTCCTAAGACTTGTTCATTTATGAGCCTCCTTCTCTTTAGCAACTCAACTAGGTTTGCAGACTTAATTTTTGGGGATTATGCCTCCTTCATCGTGAGTTCTCACTCAGGGGTCTTAACTACTTGTCATTTTCCTCTTGTGGGTTAGCAAACTCTCTTTCAACAGCTTTATCAACTTTTGTTCTCCATCAACATATTTTATTAAAATAGGAAATGTTTTATTCTTGACATCCTCTCAAAGAATAATAAAATAATAATCAAAGTATTTTCCAGCAAAATTGAAATAATAGGAATTTCTAATCCACTGTCTCTTTGATTCCCTAGGGTGGGTCTAGCATCGTACTGACATTTCCATGCTTGGTGTAAATTCCCTTAGAGCGACCCTTCATACCCGCCACTCTCATATGCATAGCTTCCTCATTCAATGTGGTTGTCCCTATCATTTAAATTTTTATTACAAGCATAATGTTTCATTTACATTTCACCTCCAATGACCAATTGCCATATTCCAGTTTCACCAATCACATTCAAAAAATGAAATAGTCTTTTCAAAAATATTATAAATAAATTTTTTCACTTGGGGATATTACACATCATTTATAAAAATAATTACTAGATAATGTAATATGAACTAAAAAATGAACGAAATAATACTAGAGCATCTGTAAACCAGATAACATGTACATAACTACAAAGTACATCAGAATATAGAATAATGACATTTAAACATCATCGTCACATAGGAATCACATAAAAGGAAAACATAATGAGAACTTAGGCATAGGTCTTTATCAAGTTTATAATTTCGTAGTAAAGAAAAGATGTCCCTTAAAGATCTTAGGTGTATTATTATCCCTACAATTTTATTTATTTATTTATGGATTTTAGGGACATTATAAAGGTAGTGTCTAGTTTTTTGGGCATGTCAAACTGAATTCTTTCTTGAACATTTGGAGGAAGACATCCGAAAAACTATTTTATCTTGACCTTTTTGTCCTTTATGTAAGGTACATAATGTAGCATATCCAAAAATATGTTGATAAAGGAATCCATGGTCATGGAGCCCATATTTAAATCATGAAATTATTTCACTCTTTTGTCAAAGAGTATTTGAGACATGTACTTTTCCTGGAATATTCTGCGGGAATTAAGTTCCATCTGATTGATTTTACTTCATCATTTTTAGTATGCTTTAGGTCTCTCCACCATATAGCTGCTTTTCCATTTAAGTTGTAAATGCTCAACCGGTCTTTCATCTTGCTAAAGTAGTTATGTACTCGGAAGTATTTATTCATACCCATGAGTTATTCTTTAGCCTTCTCCCTAGTATTCATTTCTCTTTTATAGATTGGGGCTTTGATCTTTTGAAATTCTCCTTGAAGGATATCATAATGTTTCTACCTTTCTTTGCAAGGAGAGGGTGAACCATCACTAGAAGGACTATGATATTCGCCTTCTAGAATATCGGGAGTGTGTTATTCTCCTCCTTCTTCGTTTTGACTATTGGTCCTTCTTTTACGATGATAATTTTCCTTGGATTTATTTGTTGAATGGGTAGGCTTCCAATGAGTGTTTACTCTAGTTAAGTTCTGAAGTAAATATTCATTTATTTCTTTCTTTTATTTTCTCTTATCCATGTTATCATATTTAAAGCTTTGAAAGTCTGCTTGCAGACTTTGTATGGTCTTCATTACGTAAGAATTTAATTCCACCACAAGTTCTTCTTCTCGAGTTGGGGAATTTAGGTTTCCTTGTCGGCTGTTGTCCTCTTCTGTGGCCATGATTTGGACTATTCTTTAAATATGAAATTTACACATTTAGTAACAAGTAATTTTCTATTGGCATATTTACATGATGTTCAATATTATAATATGCCTGGATGAGTTCCTTCAGATCGATGGAGGGGAGTGTGATAATGGGGCGACATTTTTGACGTAATGTTTTAGGGAGTTCTAACGACGCTTGTGTTCCCAGTATGGGTAGCGCAAGCCTCTGCATGGGAAAGTAAGTAGCGTGGCCTGAAGCTCTTTCACTGAAGTTGATGGAAGCTGGAGACCCTTGAGGCCTGGAGCCTAGGGGCAGAGAAATAGGGAGAGATAGTGACATGAAGGATGGGGATGGGTCAAGGAAAAAGGATTGATCGAAAGGTTTTCTACTGAATTCTCAATCTACCTTGACCATCCAAGTCCGATCATAGGCAGTAAGAGGTAAGATCAAGCTATGGAAGGAGACAACCCTAATTGGAAAATTTGTGGGGATCTGGCCCAAGTAGAGGGACCTGCTTCGATGGATTCAAACTATTTGGAACCCTAAGGGTCACTATGATTTACAATTTGGGGCCAAAGGTTTCTTCACCATTATCTTTCTCAATCAAGAATACAAGGATAAAATCCTAGAGGGAATTCCATATTTCTTTTTCTCAACTGGTTTATACATCAGACCTTGGAAAGAATGATTCAACCTGAGAACTAAAGATGTCACAGTGGCCCTAGTTTGGATCTGCCTTTTTTCACTTCCCAGTGAATACTAGGATCTAGACACCCTAAAGGATATTGGAAATACCCTAGGGGAATTTGTGAAGGTTGCAGAGCAAACCAGGTCCCAACAGTATACTACTTTTTCTTGCATCTGTGTCTATTTGAATCTATCAAAGGAACTCCCAAAAGTGACCTGCCTGAATTTGGAGGATGAGGAATGGATACAACCTATAGAATATGAACAACTTCCTTTTCATTTTTGTCACTTCCGTGATTATGGGAACCTAGGGAGGGACTTCCATAATATGGTTAAGTAATCAAACAAACCTAATCAGTGGAAAGATAGTAGGACCAATCGGGAAGGATTTACCCAGGTAAATAATAGAATAAGAGGGAAAGAAGGAGGCTCATCCAAAACCAAGAAAGGACAGGTGGGTAAATACCCCATATTTGTTAATTCCTTTTAAGTGTTGGAAGAAAAGGGAGGTGATGGAGGAACCACAGCAGGAAAGGAAGATCAAGAGAAGCTATATGAACAAATCATGGAGATGGAGGAGGAAGAGGAGATTCAAATCCCTATGGAGGGTATGAAGGAGAACGAGGTGGGAGAAATGGAGCTAGGAGAGATGGATATTGATGAAATTGAATCTTAATGTGGGAAGAAAGGAAAAGGTTATGTTTCCAAAAGGAAACTAGAGCTTCTCAAAGAGGCAATTATCATATCAGGAGCTCACCAAGACCTGGGAATTGAACTTGACCCACACAAAGGCAGCAAGAGGAAAACCCCAGAAGACGAACTTCGCAGCAGAAGGAAAACAAAAAAATAGCATATAGCGGAGGTAGGTGTGAAGCTCATCGAATTAGGTCAGTACCCCATTACCATGGCATCCTTTTTTGAGGTTAAAAAGGTTTTTCAATGAATATTATATCCTATAATATAAGGGGATGTAATTACCCCAAGAAGTGGAAATATCTAGCTAGGAAAATAAATATAGAGAAACCAAATATTTGTTTTCTTCAAGAAACAAAATGCAATTCTAATACTATGGAAAAATATTAGGGAGAAGATCTGGAAAAGGAGTAAATCCATGTCTCTCAACATTGACGGGATGGCTAGTGGTTGTGTGATCCTATGGCACCCAAATTTTGTGGATCTCATAGACTGGCATGCAACTCAATTTGCGTTAATCGCAAAATTCCAGCACTGGAGCTCTGGTTCTAAAGGTTCACTAATGAATATATATGGCCCAAGTTCTTTCCCCAAGAAACATGCCTTTTAGATTTCTTGGGATGAGTTAAGAGCTTGAATGAAATAGAAAACTGGGTAATAGGAGGTGACTTCAATCTTACTTCTGATCTCAAGGAAAATAAAGGTGGCAGGTGATCCCTGGACAAGTTTCAAGAAGCCTTTAGCTACTTCTTGACCCAAATCTCAGTGGTGGATATGGAAACAGGAAATAGTTGGTTTAATTGGAACAACAAATGTGAGGGTGAAAATTTGGTTTCCTCACATATTGATAGATTCCTGGTCTTTGAGCACATTGTACATTGTATGGGAGAAATTAGAGCAGATGTTCTTCCTACCACCGGTTCTGACCATTGGCTTGTATGCCTTAATTGGGATTGGTCAAAATTTACCTTTAGTGAACCTTTTAGATTTGAGCAATTCTGGTTGGAGCATAAGGAATTTAAGGAGATGGTCACCCATTGGTGGCTGGAGATGGTCCCCCCTGTGGGCACAGTAATGTATTGTTTCCAGCTGAAACTCAAAATCTTGAAGGCCAAAATTCGTACATGCAACAGGGAGGAGTTTGGAAATATCTTTGAGGACAAGAAAAGGCTGATAAGTGAAATTGAAATCATCAATAAAAAGGGAATGGAGGAAGGATGGGATGATAACATGAAGCTTAAGGAAAATGATCTTCTCTGTCAGTTAAAGGCTAGGGAGTGACAGAAAGGAGTTTTCTAGAAACAAATAGGTAGGGTGAAATGGCTCCAGGAGGGGGAAAGGAATACTAAATTTTTCCAAAACTTGGTCATCCAAAATAAAAACAACTCAAGAATCCACAAGCTCAAAATGATGGATGGTAGCAGGGTGGAAACTCAGAGGGAAATATAGGAGGATCTTACTCAACACTTCTCTAATATCCTTAACGAAGATGGAGGTGATAGAAGTAGAGCTATAAACAGGATCACTGAACTCATTACTAGGACAGTGACTACAGAAAATAATGAAATTCTTGTCAAACATGTCTCTATGCAAGAGGTGGAGGAAGTCCTCCACCAGATGGCTCCTTGGAAATCCTGAGGGCTAGATGGTTTTACCTTAGAATTCTTCCACCACTTATGGGATTTAGTTAAGGAGGAGGTTCTGGAGATTGTGGAGGAATCCAGGAATAAGAGAGGATTCCTAAAATATTTTAACGCAACTTTCATCACTTTGGTCCCTAAAGAGGTATGTGCTGACAGGATAGACAAATACAGACCCATATCCCTGTGCAATGTGATTTACAAGATTATCTCCAATGTTATAGCTAATTTCTTGAAACCTCTCCTTCCTAGACTTATAAGACCGGAACAATCCGGGTTTGTGGAAGGAAGGAAGATCTTGGATGGGGTCATCCTAGTCCATGAAATGCTTCATTCCTTGAAGAGTAATAAAACTCCTGGTATGATGATCAAATTGGATATTGCGAAGGCCTATGAAAAATTAAGATGGAAATACCTAAACAAGATGCTGGAGGCCTATGGATTCTACCCCCAATTGGTGGAATGGGTGATGGGGCTAGTAACAACTGCTTTATTCAGTATCATGTTGAATGGATCCCCTTCTAAAGTTTTCCAAGCCTTAAGGGGCATCTGGAAAGGGGACCCGCTATCCTCGTTTCTCTTCATTCTTATGGCTGAAGGGGTGAGTTTCCTGATTCAGTCTCAAACAAGGAATGTCGAATTGCAAGGGCTCAAGATCCATGCAGGTATGGATCCGCAGACTCATCAGAAATTCATCAATGACACTAGGCTCATGGGGCACTCTTAAGTCCAAGAAGATCAAAGTTTGAAGAATAGTATAAACCCTTTTTCTATGGCCTTGGGCATAGATTTCAACCCCCATAAGTCCTAGGTATTCTTCTTGAAAACTGCCCCAATTGTGCAGAGAAATATTATTTGGATCCTCAATTTCTCTTCAGAGGTGATTCCCTCAAAATATCTAGGGATCCCTCATGGGTTAAGAGAGATGAAAAAAGTCTCGTGGAAAGAACTACTTGACAAAATAAAGAAAAGGATCTCCAATTGGGTTTTTAGACCTTTAAACCTTCTAATTCGTCTAGTTGTTGTCAAAGTCGTGCTGCAGGCAATGCCAATATACATGTTTTTTATTATTTCAGCTCCCAAGTTTGTTCTCCAGGAAATAAGGATTATTCAAAGTAATTTCCTATGGGGGCACGGAGAAAAAATCCAAGTTTTCTTTCATCAACTAGGATGGCATCTGCAAACCCAAGGAACATGGAGGTATGGGAATTAGAGACCTTGATTTCATGGCTGAATTTGAAGGTAAAAAGTGTGGTGGAGATGGTCCAATTACTCAGATGAACCCTGGGCCAGGCTTTGGCATATCAAGTACGCTAGAGACAAACCCAAATAGAAATTGGTACATCTCAATGATGAACTCCCTAGCTTGCCGATTTGGTGAAAAGAGGTAGGTGGGAGATGTTTGGTGCAGGACCATTATTTCTAGGAGATAAGGAACGGAGAAAATGCTAATTTATGGTAGGATTCATGGAATCAATAGCCAAAGCTGGGTAATGATTAGAGATGGATTTGATTGTCGGACAGAGGCCAAGAAGAAGGGAGAATTAAGGTTAATCACTATTGGTGAGATTGTAAGGACAGAGAAAATGTAATTATCAGGTTTGGCTAGGTAACCTCGACAATGTTGAGGACCTTATATCATTTGAAGAGGAACTCCAAAATCACTTTGTCCGAGTTAGGAGAGATTTGGATATTCTACGATCGGGATATTTCAAGAAGGGGTCTTTTAGTATCAATGGAGCCTATAACATCAAGATCTGTAGTAATGAGGAGGATAATGGTCTCTGGAAGAAAATTTGGTCCACCAAACTGTGGCTTAAGGTGGCTACATTCTCTTGGCTTGTATCCAAAGGACGTATTCTTACTGGATAAAATATTAAGAAATGGGGAATCATGGGTCCTTCTTAGTGTCCCCTTTGTTGTCAGGAAGAGGAAACCATGGGTCACCTTCTAGACAGTTGCACCTTTGTGGCATCCATTTTGGGACAAAGGGGCCTTGAATTTTAGAAGAAGTGATAGATGCAGAGGGCTCACGGCTGAAAATCTAAAGGAATGGCACCCCAAATCCTTCAAAAATTGAATCATTCGCACCCTGTGGGAGGATTTTATAGGTATGTCTTTATGGTGCATCTGGACAGAGAGGAATAATAGGATCTTCAGGGATAGAAGGCATAATGTTGATGAAGTATGGATGAATATATGGGAGAAACTTTTATCATCGATCTACAATAGTCAATGGGATGATGAGGATAAGATCATCGCAAGAGAGGAAATCCATGTTTTGTCTATCTAGGGAATTGATAAATCCTAGATGAATGGTCTCAGATGCAAAGAGAAGATTTGTAAACCGGATAGATCATCACTATGGTCTCCTCTCGTGGCCCATGTTTTCAAGCTCGATTTTGACAAAGCTTCGAGGGGCAACCCAGGTCCAGTTGGATATGGTTTTGTTTGTAGATATGCTAATGGAAAAGTGTTAGCAATTTATCTGGGAGCCATTGGCTATGACACTAGAAACTATGTGAAATTAGAGGGCTTGATTCGAGGTTTTGAATGATCGATAGGTGGAGGATGGTTTCCTACAATAATCAAATGTGATACCAGTATCGTGATCCAGATGGTGAAGGGATTGGAAAATGGGAAGACCACAAAGAAAATTTCACACAGCTGGTGCCTAGAAAGCCATATTGGTTCCCTTAGACTCTTGCTTGGAATCCACTCAGCAATGTCCTTCATCCACATTCGTCATGAGGCCAACAAGGTAGCGGATGTGATTGCAAATGATGGTGTCGACAGGGGGACATGGCATCATAGGCATCCTATGGAATAATTCTGCAATGAATACTAGTCCTATATTTGTCAATAGGTGGTATATCATGACTATGATATTAGACCTCAGGTGGTACGTGTTGAGGATAGAAATGGTGCAGAGGACAGAGGGTGAGAGCATGCTCAGGATATCACAGTGTTATGATACACATGATCACGTAGCCTAAGCCCCCGGTCGGTTAAGGTAGGATTGGGAGGTCATGACCAAGTACGATCTCATGTGCGTTGGGATGGGGATGGAAGGTAGAGATCAGAGTAAATATTTTTTCTTAAATTCCAAAAGGATGGCAGTTAGTAGTCTCAGTACTGTCAAAACCCCAAATTTTCACAAAAAATTAAATTTTTTTAATGTAACATAAATTGTCTATAGTCGCAGTTTGATAACTACTATCGGCTAGCGGAAGAATGAAACAGTTAACAAAAGTAGTGATTAAATTCAAACACATAAAAACTAATACCACTTTAATTTTGATATGTTAGGTATATGACCTGCATTCAGTTACTTCTAGCTGTACTGATGATTTGATTTTTTCAAGTAGGTGAGAAGTTATGTTCTAAACTGGGGCTTACTTAGCAATTTCTAACTCAGCTGGACTTCTGGATGTTACAAGTTCAACAGGTAAATTTTGAACAAGTAGGATTTTATTAAAGCGTTAACCCTAGATGTACTTCTTTAGCATATATAAAATGCTAGAGTAAATTTGTCTTAATAGAGTTCAAGGATAATACGAGGTAAAGTAACTTTTCTTTAATTGTTTTGCAACTATGACAGTATTTTACGTTTATGTCGTAAATACCAATATCATTGTCATACTATATGTATTTCACCAGCATGACTTATACTTCATATATTTTTGTTTCCAGCTATAAGCTAAGTTACTTACAAGTTCTACATAGAGCTCCTGATTCAATATAACGACAATTTTACAGAAACAATAGTTTCCTTCCATTGCTATTTTCTAATATCTTGAACACTGATTATAAGCGTGAAGAATAAATCTAAGGCCTTCAAATCAAAGCTTACAATAGAACCCTTAGCTCTACTTTTGATTCTTCCCTAGTAGAGATGAATTATCAGTTATAGTAATAAATATCTACTTGCTTAAAAATTCATTGGGCTTAAATTTTGTCCTTCCAAGTTCATCATATCACAAGTAATGTAGTAAAATTTCATTATCATATCACTTATAATACTACTAGTATTTTTATCTTTAACTTTAAATAGTCTTCCCACCTTGTAAAATACCATGTGGGATCCAAATATTGGTTTGGTTTAAGATGAGTTGGGTCCTTTATGGAAATCAAAAAGATTACTAACTTCCAAGGAGTCTTTCCACCATAACGCTATTTATATTACTGTTGAATTACAAAATTTGTAGAGTCATGCATGTGTAGGAGGTACTCCCTATCTTTTTACTTATTAAAAGTGAATCTAGGATAATTCCCTTATCAAATTTGTTTTACATAACCCTAACTTAAACATAGCATTGTTTTTATTTAATAAAAAGTTTGTAAGAAGACTCATTAGGAATGCTAGTGACAAAAGTCAAAAGTATAACTCCAGTATTGATTTTCCACTTACATACTTTTATCAATAATGGATCTTAATGTTATCCAATGCAATTGATAATAGTTTATATATGATTCCACCATTGAATGAATATAGTGATAATGAGAAGCAAATGATAAGAATGATTTATTAATAAAAATACTATGGGATATAATGAATAGTTGACTTCACCCAAAGGTTGATTGGAATGCTAACATAATTGGAAAAGATACAATGATAATACATAAACATTATTATTGTAGTCACTAGTTAAGTTATTGGCAATAATTCTGTATCCCAACAGTGCAGTATAAACTATACCATTCGACCCACTGCTGACTGAATAATTCAGTGGGCACGTGGAGCATCCTCCACCATGCAAAGTTCAATTTATAAACTCCAAAAGAAAACCCTACCCTCCTCATTTATTTTCGAGGGTTTTGGATCTACACTATCTGGTTTTCATTGCGGCCATGAGAGGCTCATAGGTTCAGCATGTGACAAACTTTAAGTCTATAGTTTAGTACTCTATCTTTGTGCATAGTTTAAGAGTTCATTGTTTTGTAATCGTGGTTTTGTTCTGGAATATTAGGAACACCATGAGGGTGGTTTACTTATCTCTTCCAGTTGTTTATAGGGCTGGGCGTAGTGTTACCCTTGTCTCTTCTCCTGGTTTTCTCCTTTGTCATTATAAACTATAATAAGTACCTCACTACCTCTGACGCAGGTTGGGCATGAGGGTTCGATTTTTCAAAGTGTAGTCCTCATTCTGGTTTTATTACCTCCTCGGCTCCAATTTTTCTTACCTTCAGGTATAAATTTTACCATACTTTTATTTATGAATTTCAAGTTATAGTTATACTAATAGAATACACAGTTTTTGGATTTTGTAACAGTTCATGAAAATACTGAAAAGCTTGCATTTGAGATGTTGCATTAAGGGTTTTTGGGCCTAGCAGAGTGCGAAGCATCCAGGCGACGCTGGGCTACTGGCGGGTTGTGCTTCCAGGCCTCCTGCTGGGCACTATGGTAACATTGGGGTAGGGGGAGATCGCCCCAGATGTTGGGGTTCCTTGTGTGCGTCGACAGGAGGATACTGAGGATGGAAAAGTTGACGGGACTCTATCTGGCTCAAGGAAAGGAAAGCAATCAGGTCTGGGGGGCTGCCTCCCAAAGACAGCTACCATTCCCACCATTTGAATCAGATCTGAGGCAGTCAGAGGTAAGATTGAATATTGGAAGGAAAAATCCTTAATAGGGAAGTTCGTAGGGATTTGGCCAAAGGAGAAATAATTGGTTAAGTGGGTTAATGGGGTGTGGAATCCCAAAGGCCACTATGATCTCTAGTTAGGCTCAAAGGATTTCTTCACCATTATATTCTTTAACCAGGAAGATAGGGATAGTGTTATAGATGGAGGCCCTTAATTCTTCTTCTCGGCTGGCCTATTCCTTTAGCCATCGAAGGAGCGTTTTAATCCAGAGACAGAGGATATGACGGTCACCTCGGTTTGGATCCATATTTTTTCCTTCTCGGGGGTATACTGGGATCTGGAGACTCTGAGGGACATCAGAAACACCCTGGGAGAATTCATAAAAATAGCTGAATAAACAAGGATCAAAAGGTATACTGCCTTCACGTGAATCTGTGTCTATATGGATCTATCTAGAGAGCTTCCAAAAGAAATCAGTCTAAACTAGGAATACGAGGAATGGATACATCCCATTGACTATGAAGAAATTCCCTTCAGATGTTGTATCTGTCATGAATCCGGTCATCCAGGGAGAAACTGCCCCAAACTTAGCCCCAAGAACGATTCGTCTCCCCCCTCCTTGAACAAATCTGTGAAAGATGATGGGTTCACCCACTCAAGAACAGAAGGCGAAGCAAGGGAGGAGGAAACCCTCTATGCGAAAAGAGCCGATGCCCAAGGAGAATAAGCAAGGGAACTCTTTTGAGGCCTTGTGAACCCTAAACAAGGGAGAAGAGGTCCCAGCTATGCTAATGGTTGAAGACCAGCAGGAAATCCAAACCAATGTTCCAATGGAAGAGGAAGCCCAATAGATAATTGGAATGGAGGAGGATGATGGTGAGGATATGGATTTAGGAGAGCTAGACTTGGATACCATGGAGGAAGAATGTAGGAAAAAAGGATAAAGCTATGTTTTGAGATGCTAAATTGAAATCCTCCAGGAAGCCATCATCTGAACGGGTGCTCTGGAGAGTCTCAGGATTGACCCATAATCCCATAAGGGCAGTAAGAGGAAGTCCACAGAGGAGGAACTGCGGCGTGGAAGGAAGACGAACAAGCAACACATAGCAGGGGTTTGAGTGTGACTGATTGAATTAGGACAGTATCCCATAATCAAGGTGGCCTTTTTTGAAGCTAAAAAGGTTTTCCAATGAAGCTCATTTCATGGAATATTAGGGGGTGTGGCAACCCCAGAAAGTGGAAAACACTAAACCATAAAATTAGGTAGGAAAACCTAGATATTCTTTTTCTCCAAGAAACCAAATGCATCTCTGGGGGCCTCGATAAGATTAAGGACAAAATATAGAAAGGAAGTCATGTCATGGCTACTGATGTAGCAGGTCAATCTAGAGGTATCGCAATCCTATGGTAGCCCCGCTCGATGGAATTCTCCAACTGGCGGGCCAACAAGTTTGCTGTAATGGCAAATTTTTTCCTTATGGATTCAGGAGTGCAAGGAACCCTAGGAAATATTTATGGCCCTAGCAGTTTCCCTAAGAAGAATTCTTTCATGGATCTCCTCAACTGGTTCAAGGAGTAATCGAAAAAGGGGTCATGGGTGATGGGGGGAGACTTTAATCTAATAACCAATCTTGGGGAAAAGAAGGGAGGATGAAGAATCCTGGACAAATACTAGGATGCTTTCAGTGAGTTTCTCTCTCAGAGCTCGATGGTTGATGTGGAAACGGGAAGTGGCTGGTTCATGTGGAACAACAAACATGGAGGGGAGCATCTGGTGGCTTCCCAACTAGACCATTTCTTGGTATCGAAGAATATCATGCACAGCTCGAGGGAGCTTGTGGCGGACATTCTCCCGGTAGCTGGCTCGGACCACCGGCCCATTTGTCTTTCTTGGGATTAGTCATGTTCCCCTATGGCCAAACCCTTTCGTTTTGAAATTTTTTGGATGGAGCACAAATATTTTAAGGACCTTGTCAGTCAGTGGTGCCAGGAATTGGTCCCCCCCGAGGAACCAATATGTTTCAGTGGTGCCAGGAATTGGTCCCCTCCAGGAACCAATATGTTCCACTTTCAGCACAAACTCAAGGCTCTGAAGGCAAAGATTCGCACGTGGAACAGAGAGGAATTTGGGAACATCTTTGAGGACAAAAAAAAACTGTTACTTGAGCTAGATCTCCTTAATAGAAAGGGTATGGAAGGGGTCTGGGATGAGGATATGAAAGTCAAAGAGAAGGATTTAATGGGGTAGCTGGAGGCTAGGGAAAAATAGGAGGCGCTCTTTTGGCAACAGAAGTCCAGGGTCAAATGGATGCAAGAGGGAGAAAGAAACAATAAATGTTTTCATAACTCAGTGATCTAGAACATGAATAGCTCCAGAATCCAAAGACTCAAAACGAGGGACGAAAACAGAGTGGAAATGAGTCAAGAGATTGAAGCCGAACTCACACAACACTTCTCTAAGATTCTTAAGGAGGATGGTGGGGATAGAGGCTAGGACATTGATAAAATAACAATCCTAATTCCTAGGCTGGTTACTGGTGAAAATAATGAAATGTTGATCAAGCCTATCAAGATGCAGGAGGTTGAGGAAAAGGTCAATCAAATGGCGTTGGGGAAATCCCCTAGCCGTGATGGCTTCACTACCAACTTCTTCCATCTATTCTGGGATATTGTCAAGGAGGATGTCCTCAACATTATGGAGGAGTCCGGGACCAAGAAAGGGGTCCTTAAATATTTCAATGTCACCTTCCTCACCCTTATTCCCAAAGAGGTGGGGGCAAATACCCCCCATAAATTTAGACCGATAGCGTTATGCTGTGTCATATACAAAATCATCTCCAAAGTCATTGATAATAGGCTCAAACCTCTTCTCTTGATGCTCATAAGTCTGGAACAGTCTGGTTTCATGGAAGGTAGGTAGATCTTGGAAGGGGTGATTTTAGTCCATGAGTTAATGCACTCACTCAAAATATCTAGGAATCCAAGTATGATGATAAAGATTGATATAGCTAAAGCTTATGACAAGCTCAACTAGGAATTCATGGAGAGGTTGCTAGGGGCCTATGGTTTCTCCCCTGACTGGGTGGAGTGGGTCATGGGCCTGGTCTCCTCCCCTTTTTTTAACATCCTCATCAATGGCTCGTCGACCTATACTTTTAGGCCCTATCGTGGCATTCCCCAAGGAGACCCTATGTCTCCTTTCCTTTTCATCATCATGGCTAAGGGGATGAGTCATCTATTTGCACCATGGTTGAGAGGGGAGAAATCCACCGAATTAAAGCTCATGAGGGGGATTCCTCCCAGACTCATCAACAATTTGTGGATGATACTATGCTCATGGGGCACCCTTTAGTCCAAGAAAATCATAGATTCAAGAAAATCCTGGATCTCTTTGCGAGGGCCTCCGGCCTAGCAACTAACCCTAATAAATATCAGGTCTTCTTTGTCAACACCCCCTGGCCATCCAGAAGAATATCTTAAGAATCCTATGTTTTTCAAGAGGATCATTCCCGTCCAAATACCTGGGCATCCTCCTTGGGATGGGTAGGCCAAAAAAAGAGTCCTGGAAGGAACTTTTGGATCGGTTAAAACAAAAAATTTCAAGTTGGGTGTTGTGCCCCCTAAACTTCCCCAGTCATCTGATCTTGGTAAAATCCATTTTGCAAGCCATGCCGACCTACCTTTTTTCGATCTTAGCCGCTCCTAAATCTATCCTCAAGGAAATTAGACGTATCCAACACAATTTTCTTTGGGGAGGACACAGGGATAAATCCAAATTCACTCTGGTAAGCTGGGAGGATGTTTGCAAACATAAGGAGCAAGGAGTTTTAGGCCTTAGGGATCCTGAAGTGATGTTGGAGATCCTCGGTGCCAAAGTGTGGTGGCACTGGGTCAACCATTCCATGGAACCTTGGGTAAAACTTTGGAATTCATAATATGCTCGAGGCAGGCCCAGACATTGTTTGATCCGATTCAATGAGGTTCCCAGTGGTTCTCCCATCTAGTTGAAATACTTGGCTGGAAAATCGATCATCTAGGAGCATAGTTTCTGGGAAATCAGGGATGGTAGCAGGGAAAATTTTTTGGATGATTATTGGAACGAGTTTCCCATCCCTGGTAGGGATCCGTGGTGGGATCATATCAAGCAATAGGCACTTGAGAGGGGAAAATCCAGGTGAATCAATCCTGGTGGGTGGGAAATCACATGGAGCACCATCAGTGGGACTTCCAAGAGAAAGTTAAACACGTTAGTGAGGAGGAATGGGAGGATTTCCATGAAGAACTAAACAAATGATTTATCAAGGTTCAAGAAGGCCATGATATTTTAAGATGGGGTTACATGACCAAAGGATCCTTTAGCGTCAAAGAGGCCTATAGTATCAGGATATCAAGGAATGTTGTGACTGATGATATATGGAAGAAAATGTGGATAGCCAACTTATGGCTCAAGGTTTCCCTCTTTGTTTGGCTGGTCATCAAGGAAAGGATTCTCACAATTGACAACCTATGCAAACGGGGGATTTATGGGCCCTCCCAATGCTGTCTGTGTTATCAAGCAGATGAATCTATGGGTCATCTCTTGGATAGTTGCCCTTTCATTTCCACTTTTTGGGACAAGGGAGCGATGAGGCTCCAACAAAGCAACAAAATATGGGGTCAACCTTCTTAGACCCTAAGGGAATGGTGCCCAAAAGCCTTCAAGAATCCCATTATTATAACTATATGGGATTCCTTCCTAGGTATGGCCATTTGGTGTATATTGAAGGAGTAGAATGCTCAGATATTTAGAGACCAATGCAAAGACATGAAAACAGTCTGGACTGTGGTGAGAGACAACTTGTTATTGTCCATTCACTGTATGCAATGGAATGATCAGGAAAATATCATCCCATAGGAGGAAGCCCGGATTGCTGAGAAATGTGGACTGAATAGTTCTATGTTGGCTAGTCTTTGCCAATAGAATAAGCTTTGTCAGCCCTCTAGCTCATCCTTTTGGACTGCACCTCCCCCGTCTATCTTCAAGTTGAACTTAGATGGTACATCTGAGGGAAATCTGGGACCAGCGGTATTTGGTGGTTTTTTTCATCATCAAGAGGGCCGAATAAGGATGATGTTCATGGGAGCCATAGGGCAGGATACCAAAAACTCAGTGGAATTGGAAGGCCTAATATGTGGCTCTGAATTGCTGATCAGGGGTGGGTTTTTTCTGGCGATAATAGAAGGCGACTCCAACACCCTCATCCAGATGGCCAAACATTTGCTTAATGGGAAAAATTCGGATAAGGTCTCTCACAGCTGGAATCTAGAATATAGGATGGAGAGGCTTCACGACCTCCTCCTGGTGCACCCCGCTATCTTGTTTCACCATGTCAGGAGAGAGGCCAATAATACTACTGACAGGTTAGCGAATGTTGGTGTGGAGAGTGGATTTGGATTTCGATGTAATAGATTGGAAGTTTTTGGTGAGGAAGACTGGGCCCAACAGTGTCACCATGTGGCTACTAGGGACATCATCAGGGAAGTCCAGGTGGTTGATTCGACAGATGGAAGGATAGGTGGAGATGGGAGGCGCGAGCATGCCTACACAAGGCCAAGTTAATGCTGTGCGGATCCATACATTTAGATGCATGCCAGCTCTGGTGGTTTTGCTACTCTATTATTTCAATTTATGCCCCTGGATTTGACATGCTTGGCACTGGGAAAAGGGACCGTCGACTGGATGGAGAGCATAACTTCCACAGGACGATGGCTCTAGTTCTAATGATCGGCATGATGCATGCTTAGGTCAAGGATGGGTGTGCCCCATCTAGTGCACCTCTATTATATTTTGAAAACTATGATCTCCATTATATTGTGCCCCGTAACAGATAAAGTAGGATTGAGGTCCTGTGTATAACCTTGCGCTGTGCCTTTGTGTTTGGATCTGAGGGAGTGCTTCAGTGTCACATCCTTTTGTTACCCTTTTTCTCGTATGCCATTTCGATGGCTCCCATATGGCAATTAAGAAAGGAGGGTGGTCCCGGGGAGGAATTTGTCTATTCCTCCACCAAAGGGAATTCTATCGTCCGACAAACTCGTCAAGTCACCCGGGCTCAGCTTCAGGCGGAGGAGGAGGTTGAGCTCCTCAAGGAGCACATTCTACTAAGTATACGTAGAGAGGTTGAAAGGGTGGTTGAGGGGTTGTGGGATGAGGTGAAAGCCATGTCGAGGGAAAGTATTCATGAGGAGGTGGTAGATTGGGCCCTAGACCCTAGCAACATAGTTTACCGAGCTTTAGGTTACGAACACATGCTAATGACTTACTGGGTGACATTGCGCTTGGTGGGTCACTCCTCAGTGATGCAGGAGGCCAAGAAAGATGGTGATTTGTAACCTATGCCCTTCTGGAAAGAGCACAATTCTAAATTCCACACTATGTACCAGAATCTCGATGTCCTCGTGGCCAAGTTAGGTTTCCCGTTCCACCCTGTTGACCACTAGTCCCTGGAAACTACTAGACCTCGGGTGAGGGACAACAGAGGAGGAGCGATGGAAGAAAGATACCTTGTGGGCTCCCAAAACATGGTTGGCCCCCTGCAAGTGTTATCAGCTCACATGATAGGCTCCCAACAAACTACGGCAGTGCTCCCCTCGGCTAAGGCTCGTCACTGGGGACCTCCTCCTCTGGCTCGGATCTGATTTTCCTTCTTTGTTTGTGCTTTATGAGGTCTTTTATGTCTATGTTTTGTCAGGAAATTTTCTATGGTTTAAGTAGCTTAGATAGTTTCTATAGAATCTCTAATGGGAATAGTCAATAGGAACCCTCATGGTGACAGTATCTTAAGCCTGCTCATTTTAATGTGGGATGGATAGCTCTGTAACTTTGCTCAGAATTTTGGTAGGACCGGCTGTAAAAGGGGGGGCAGACAGACTTGGAAAACCTCTGTATTTTTTTGGCAAAACAGATCAGGTCTAGTTCCAAACTAGGTTTCGTCAAACTGGACCACAGCCTTCATGTTTTTGGGACGGCTTAAATGTATATCGTAATGTAATATGGTTTCTGTATAATAATACAATTTTTATTTACAAAAAAAAGAAAGAATACACAGTTTCTAATTATATTCTTTGTTCTTCGCTTGCAGGTTACAGTTTGTCTTTGAGCTTGGAAGAATCCTCTCCAATGTTGGATTGACTTCAAGACCATATAGGTAAGCCCTGATTAAAACGTGGCATCTCCCTGCTTGCAATGGTTAATGGAGAAAGGATTTTCAGTTGGGAAGGAAGCACGACTTCGGTTCCTCCATTGGTTAGATATTTAGCTTTAGTTAATACTTAATTTTTATTGTTAAAACCCTTACCTGTTGTAGGTAGCTCTGGCTTCTATGACGTGACTTGTATTTAGCTTGTCTTTACTTTTAAAAAGGATTTATAGCCCCTTTGCCTAAGTAATATCATGCTCTATTTCTTAAAGTATAGAGGTTCTTCCTATTCTCATGGTTTTTAATTGACCTCTGTTTCGAATACTCTATTATTTATACTTTATCTTATAAAAGATATTACTATAACTAAGGTTGTTTTTCTTCACTATCAATGATGTAGAATTACTTTTAAGGATTTCTCTTGTAAATAAATTAAGTTATTGTTAAGACTATAGCTCAGTCGTAAAGTAAAATTTATAAATTTATATTATTAGAACTAGGATGGATTAGCTAGGGTTTACTGGGAGAGGACCCTTGTATAGATGTATCAATGGTTTTTGTTTACTTCTATTTTGTTATTACAAGAGTTTTGATGTTATTTAATCTCTTTATGAAGTATTTTTTTTTTTAAATAAAAGGGTTTATAATATACTATAAGTTCTTGAGATAAGACTGTAACCAGTCCAATGCATATTTTATAGTCTTCTAGTTAATTTGTTAACTGAGTTATCATAGTATAGGTTTAAAACTTTTATAAATTAGTTTATGCAATATTAAATAAAATATAGGGTTTCGACCCTTAGATTTATCTTGTACATGTTATATAACTATTTGGTAATTATAATTAATTCCTGATTAAGTAATTTCTTAGTTTTATTATATATTATGTTTACATTTACATTTGAATTTGTTTACTGTTCTGTAACTTAGAAACTATTCAGAGCTTGTAAATATTATAATAATAACTCTGTAATCTGTGTTTCTTTTTAAAATAGATGGTTTGTAACATAACTCTATTATGTTTTACACTAAATAATAGTTTAAGATAATAGAGTTTTTTTTAAAGGATACACTGTGTGGTTATTACGGTGTTATATACCGAGCTGTATCTTCTATAAGCTTTATTTATATCAGTATACTATAGTGTAGTCTACTATTTCTTTTCCAATGTTTTTACTTAGTTATACTCAGTTAAATAGTAAACATAAATAACCTGTTGCAGCTGCAACTGTTTTCCCAAATTTTTGAAATTTTGGACCCTCCTTTTATCTTTGTCTTGCCCAAATTTGTTTCGATCCATGAACTCTGTTTGTTTCCCTATGCTGTAAGTTTGGAGTGTTTTGAGGTCAACTGTTTTCATGCTTTTCAAAAAATTGTTAATGTCTGAAACTGCTTTGGGTTGTGGAATTTGAAGTTTGATATAAAAATGTCATCCTTTGATCTGTGATTTGTTTCTTTGATATCGGAAGTCATAGTCTGATTGCTTTCCGCCATTCCGGCTCCAGAGCGATCTAAATGTCTACCATATAACTACTCTTCTCGACGATGTTTTGTGTTGGTTTTTGCCGATATGTTTTTATTTTTCGCGGAGTCCATGGCCTTTCCATCTTCCACCATTGCGGCTGCGTAATTCTCTAACCGCCCGACATTTATGTCGTTCCGTTCATCGACAAAGAGATTTTCCGCCAATTGCTTTGGCATTTAGCCTTCCGATGTTGATAGAATTAATGGTCTCATGCAACCTGTTTCCCGTCTGAAGCCCGCCATTGCGGTTGTTAATTAAACTATCCCACCGATGCTTTAGTAATTGTTCCCGCCGGTGAAGGTTTTTCCCGCCTGTTCTGTATGTGTTTTTTTTTCCCTGTTTTATGGGCGACAGAGGTTTCATTTTCTTGCCTTTTAAGTTCTTCGCAATGAGAGAATGGTACAGGGCCTCATTTTGATGATCAACTTTATGGTTACATTTGTTGAAAAAATGTAGTCCGAATTAATGATGATTTTTCATTTTGACTGCAAACGAACTTAGGAGACTCTTCAGATTACTGTTGCAAAGAAGACATAGCGAAAGGAAAAAGAAGAGGAAATTTGGTTGAAAGTGATCGATAAAGATGTTCTAAGATCAATGGATAAATAAAAGACAAAGAAGAATCGATAGGAACAGAGGCCCGGGCTCGAAAATGGTTCAATAGTTACCTAGATGGTCTCGTTTTATGAAGTACTCATAAGACTAAATCCAAAATGTAACGTGTTTCCTAAATCATGAACAATGGCAAACTGACAAAAAACTGTGAGATTAAAACAGTCGGGGAAGCCGGAAGGCCAGGGGGTGGGACAACCCAAAGTTTTTGTTCTTTTTGTATAAAGATAGGAATGTTAGAGGGAATTGGGGATTTTTCCCTGGAGAAACTTGTGAACCATTTGTTGTAAGAGGCACTACATCATTTTACAATAATAAATTACAAATTTTTCCTGTTGGAGAAGGTGCTGTGTGGAATGTTCAAATGTGATAAAATGGACAATGTTGAAGGGAACTATTTTTTTTTAGCTGTGTTTCATTAACTGTGAGAGGGTTCTAACTTTCTGAACCTATGTTCTTATTGGAATGTTCTCTAGTTTATTCTTTGATAATTTCCACTATGGGTAATGGAGGTTTTAACAGTTGATGAGCTATCTTATCGCATATATATTTATTCATGTTTATGTGTTTTGATTCTAAGAACGGCTATCTGTGATTTATCTTAACATGTGAACAATATTGCATTACTCATGAATTAATATCTTGCTCCCTAGGGACAACTTAGTTAGTGTTTTTTTTCTAGTTGTGTGTGATTTAGATGTGAGAGAGCCTAAGATGAGAGGTAAGAACCTACGCATCACATTGTGACCACTCCTCGCATTCTTAATCGATCTGCATTTAGATAGGCACTTGCATATCATAATAAAACTAAAAGCACAAAAATATATACGGTGGACCGGGCCGCAACCGGTAAAACCTTTTATTTTTGTTACTTGACCTATGGTAGCTAGACCGCAAACTGGAAGGATTCCCTACACCAAATAGTCACGGGCTAGTTGGGAACGTTGATTGGGGAAAATCCCTTGCTGTTGTTGCCTGCGAATTTCTAGACCTCAACAGTTTCTAGCGCTAGAAGGAAGGCTTCCAGTGTATGGCTGTCCGAGGAAACCCTTTTAATTGAGATTATTCCATTGGTGAAAGTTCAGAAAGCAGTTTGTTTCCCTATCCAATTCCTGAATAGAATGGTAAAGAGCATTTGTATTCTATGTACAACAAAGTAGTTAATGATCTGAGAAGACACACTAGGGCATATGTGAAGAAGATTGGAGGATTACCAATTATACCTGACTTTCCCAGAAGAGAATATAAAGGGAGAGACCGTCTTATATTAGAAGACTCAGTGTTGGATGGATATTTGGAAGAACTAGTGGAAACAACCTTACAGGAGGTGGTTCAGCCTTTGAATCAAGTGAGGCCAAACACACCTTACTATTTACCTGTCTGTACTCCTATTCACTAACCACCTCACTCTCCACCCAGACTCATGGCAGAAATAAACGTAAATCAGCCACCGAGCCCACCAAATCTGCCACCTACTTGGAAAGCCAAATCACCCTTGTACTTAACACCTCCGTTGCACGACTTACCTCAACCCTTTGAGAAGATGTTGCCCAAGTTTGATCCAAATGAGAAGATGCTAGTAGATGACCATTTACAAAATTTTTATTTGGAAGTAGAAGGATTAAGGGATGGGGAGCATGAGGATGTAGTTTGTGAATTTTCCCACACACCCTTAAAGGAGCAGCAACATCATGGTATTTCGGTTTTCCTACAATCTCTATCATAGACTGGGATACCTTTGAAAGGATTTTTAGAAGTAAGTATGCAACCCAAAAAACTCATGCAACTCTCATGAAGGGACTGTGCACCTTAAATAAAGAAAGAAAAGAGAAGGTGCATAGTTTTACCCAAATATTTGCGGCCTATATTAAGAATTTTTTTGAAACTGACAAACCCTCGGATAAAGTCCTAATTGAATATTATACCTCAGCTCTAGGACCCGAGTTGTCCATGTTTGCCAAAATGAAGGCCAAACCTATGTTAGCAGAGACTTATGAAGAAGCAGAGAGAGTAGAGGCTGAAAAAGAAAGCATCGAGGATTATCCTGAACGGTCAGGAGAAAAAAATGTCAGGAGAAAAGATTTGTTATTTACTAAGCCTAAGGAGGAGCAATCACTAGATTTCAAGGGAATGGGAATGATGATGTAGAAACTCTCTAACAGAATCATAGACTTGGAAAAGGACAAGGAATTCCAAAAGTTATATAAACCTTATTACAAGAAAAGGGAATACAACAATCAATACCAAACCCCTCCGCACATCCCTGCATCTATGAACTTAACAGAGGTAGGAATGGATAACTTTTGCACTTTCCACCAACAACCCCATTCTGAAAAGAATTTTCCTCAATGGATAAATTCAATGATGTTGGTTATGAATCAGCTATTGGATTCCAAATTAACAGAAGATAACGATGAAGAAGGGAAAGACAACAATACATCAATGAAAAAATAGGAGGATGAGGCCATGGTTTTATGGGACTATGTTTCATTGTTTGATGGTGAGGAGGAAAATGATCTAAGACATGAGGGCATCCTGGAAGAAAATGTAATGATGAGAAGCTAGGGGTTGATTAACTAAAATAGTCTTATGCTCCCAAAGATCAAAAGACTTAAAAAGAATGTTAAGAAATTTTAAAACAACTCCCTAACTAATAAAATTCCAGAATTTACCATCACTAGTAAAAATCCTAGACAGACCAACATGTCTACAAAGACCAATGAAGAAAAAATAAACAATGTTAAATCAAATCTCACAGAACATAAGATGGATTATGACATTGTGGAGGATATCAAAATGGTAAGGGTAAACATCTCATTATTTGAAATGTGCAATGTGCCGCAGCAGAAACAAAAGCTATTGAAAGAACTTGAAGTATCTGAGGAGAGGCTTCCTACTGACAATCAGCCCTAGGAAGAAGAAATTGGTGAAGTATGGGAGGTAAGCCTAAAAGAAAGAATCCACCTTTTCTCCTCACTTTTGAAATTTTCAACCACAACATGCATAGCTTCCTAGTAGACTCAGGGGCATCAGTCAACGTCATGCCATTGTCGGTTTACAAAAATATAAATGGGAAAACTAAACCATCTACCTAGAGGGTCGTTCAGTTGGATAGAATGAACGTGAAACTAATTGGGGAAATGGAG
>LPNX011129965.1:32090-59973 GCA_001517045.1 Pseudotsuga menziesii | reverse complement strand
AGAAATACCTGAAAAAATGGAATGATGATGTCATCATTCCATTTTTTCAGGTATTTCTTGTTTTTGGGGTAGCGGGGTCCATCAAAAGTATGACGAGTGGGTACTCGTTGGATGTGGAATTTAATTCCACATCCAATGAGCTCTCCCAATTGAAATTGGAGTAAAAACACGGGNTCATCATGTGTTAGCCAATGAAATTGCTTTAAATTTGAAATACCGTATAGGTCTTAAACACTTTTTTAATATAAATTTAGGGATAGGTATCATAAAAAAACTATTTTTTTTGTTTGTATTTTTGACATACATCCCCTTTGTTTTACTCAAATTTTGATCGGAAGAGCTCGTTTGATGTGGAATTAAATTCCCCATCCANCTTCCTCCAAAATTAATAAATATTATTTTATTATTTTAACTATTATTTTATTAATTCATTTTAGGAGGCCCATTTTGAGTTGAAATTTCCTCTAATGGATGTTCTTGTTCCCTTATCTTCAAATGATAAGGTATGTTAATTCATCGGTATCGTGGTGGCTGACATACCAGAAGCATATGGACTTGTTTTGAGCAGAGATTGGTCAGCAAAGCTGAATGGATATTTTTCCTCGGACTGGTCACATCTGTGGCTATTATATAAAGGAATCCCAAATCAAAATAAAGTTTTTACGGAGCCCCACATGAAACATAATGTTACTTAGTTCAAAGGTAAAAATGAACCAATGGATTCTGTTTTGGGAAACTACTTTATTGAGATAGAACAAGGAAACTATCAAGCAAAAGAAGCCATCGATACATCATACGCTCAGCCTGATCTCCTTCGGTTCTCACAGGCTGATGAAATTGATTGTAAAATAGTAGACTTAGTAGTAGAAGTAGATGTTAATTCTCACACAGTAGTTAGCAATTTTTGGACGCTTTTCTTTAATGGTTCTAAAAATTTAGAAGGGTTGGGAGCCGGCTGTGTCCTGATTGACCCTAGAAAAAACAAACATTTTCTTGCATGTAGGTTAGAGTTTGAATGTACCAATAACACAGCTGAATATGAAGCATTAGTTCAGGGATTAAGAAAGGCAATTGAATTAAAGGCAAAAAATCTAAAATTATTTGGAGATTCTGAAGTAATTGTAAAGCAAATTCGAAATCAAATACATTACATTTCTCCTCATTTAAAATCTTATAAAAATGAAGTATGGGATTTACTTAAAGTTTTTAATGCATTTAACATTGTATCGATTCCAAGACTTAAGAATGTAGCAGCTGACTTGTTGGACACCTCAGCTACGAGGCTTGTGCCCTATAATAATCAATGCTCTGTTGAATTGCTTTTCAGGCCTTCAGTTCCAGACATGATAACCAATCTACGAGTGTTCAATGATGATCAAGAGATTATAGAATGCTTGACAAATGACAAGAATTTCAAAGGGGAAATTATTGATGATGAAGAACGTCAAGCCGAGTTTAAATTTGATAACTTCATTCCTAAAGGAGTCAAGACTTTAGAACGAATGTTTGATTTAAATGAGGAATTTAGAAGACTAGCAAATGTGAAGACTCATAGCTCATCTCTATAGTTCGAGTTGATTAACTCGGGGACTGAAGTGGAGCCTAAATATGTGAGTTTGGGAAAATGTTGCTCCCCAGGTGAAAGGAGTAAGTTTATCAGTCTTTTCAAACAATACAAAGATGTTTTTTCCTGGACATATGAAGATCTGAAGACATATGACACCAATATTATCCAGCATGTTATCCCCGTCAGATCTAGAATCAAACCGTATTGGTAGCCTTTAAGGAAAATGCATCCAAAATTAGAACGTTTAATCCAGAGTGAAGTCAAGAAACTATTGGATGCTAGAATTATATTCAAGGTTAGACACTTCGAATGGGTTTCAAATCTGGTACCGGTAAGGAAGAAATCCGGAGAAATCAGGCTATGTGTGGATTTCAGAAACTTAAATCGTGCTTCAAATAAAGACAATTATCCTGTTCCACCCATGGAGCAGATATTGCAAATGGTTTCGGGTTCTGAACTATTCTCTTTATTAGATGGATTCTCAGGCTACAATCAAGTATTAGTAGCTGAAGAAGACAGACTTAAAATGACATTCAGAACTAGGTGGGGAACTTTTGCTTACAGGAGGATGTCCTTTCGACTCATAAACACTGGAGCTACTTTCCAAAGGGCTATGGACATAGATTTCTGTAGTCTGATTGGCTGGAGCGCTTTGGTATACCTCGATGACATCACAATATTTTCAAAGAAAAGGGAGGAACATGCATTTCATCTAAAGTAGATTTTTGAACGCTTCCGAAAATATGGTATCTCACTAAACCCCAAGAAGTGCGTGTTTGTCGTTACAGACGGTAAGTTGTTGGGTCGCATGGTTTCTAAGAAAGGGATCTCCATAGACCCAGAAAGGATCAAAGCCATTGAATAGATTCCCTTACACCATAATAAAAAGGGCATGCAATCATTTATGGAGATAATAAATTTCGTGCAAAGGTTTGTGCCATATTTCGCTCAAATTGTTAAACCTTTGCAGCAAATGGTAAAGAAAAGTGCACAATTCAAATCGACTGAAGTAGAGAAGAATACATTTAGTAGAATAAATACAGCTATCGTGCATGCACCCTCCGTCAAAATTCCATATTTTGAGAAAGATTTTATTTTGTACACTTTCGCATCTAATGATTCACTAGCAGCTTTGCTTACCCAGAAGGAAGATGGGGGAGATGAGTTCCCCATATCATTTATGAGCACTGGTCTGCAAGGGGCCGAATCGAATTACCCAGCTATGGATAAAAAAGCTTATGCAGTGTTAAAAGCAATGAAACAATTCAATCCATACATACTAAAGAATCGGACACAAGTAATCGTTCCACACCCAGCCATGAGGTATCTTTTCGTACAAAAGGAGTTAGGAGAAAGAAGAGGCAATTGCGTAACAACTATATAGGAATATGACCTTGAATTCAAGCCAGCCTCCATAGTTAAAGGGCAGGGATTGTGCAAACTAATGACTGGAAGTAAAGACAATGAAGAACAGAATTGGGAAAACGAAGCTGAGTTACATTTGATGGATGTATGTCCTCTTTTCACAGCTCTAGATTTTTGGTATCAAGACCTTGTGCATTACCTTCAGGTGGAATTGTTACCGAAACATTGGAATTCGAAGCAAAGAAGAGCATAGCATCTTAAATCAGCCTCATATCAGATTGTTGAAGGAATATTATTCAGAATTAATTATGATGGAGTTCTTCTTAGATGCTTAGAGAAAGAAGATGTGAAGAAGGTAATGATAGACTTACATGATGGTCCTACTGGAGGACATTTTTTCGGAGATACAACAGCACATAAAATTCTCAGAGTTGGATACTATTGGCCTACACTATTCAAAGATGCACATGCCAATGTTAGAAAGTGCGACATCTACCAAAGGTGTGGTGGAAGACAAGTTAAAGCAGTAGGACCATTAAAGCCTATAATGATAATAGAACCTTTTGAATAGTGGGGGATGGACATCATTGGAGAAATAAAGCCAAATTCTTCCTTGTGGCAAAAATATATTCTGAGAGCAACTAACTACTTCACTCATTGGGTTGAATTCATTCCATTGCATAAAGTAAATGAATATGCAGTCATGGACTTCTTGCAAGATCATATTATGACTAGGTTTGGAGTTTCAATTTATTTAGTTTTTGATAATGCTACTTACTTTTCCTCAATTAGATTAACTACATTTGCTCATGAAAAAGGAATTAATTTGCATTACTCTGCAAATTACTATCCATAGGGAAATGGTTTGGCTGAATCTATGGACAAGAATCTGATTAGGATTTTAAAAAAGACAGTGATAAAAAATCAGAGGAGTTGGCACTCAACATTACCAAATGCTCTTTGGGCTGATAGGGTCACCCCAAAGACTTTGTTAGGTGTGTCCCCATATACCCTTGTTTATGTAAAAGAGGCCATTCTACCCCCCAATATCATGCTACCCTCTTCCATAATAGCTTAGGAATCCAGAGGATCAGATATTGAAGTCTTGCAAATGAGGATACATAATCTTCTGAAGGCAGAAGAGTCTATATCCAAGGCCAGAGAATGTTTTAAACAACAACATGAGGTAGTAAAAAGGTGGTTTGATAAGCACAAGGCTGGAACAAAAGAATTTGAGGTGGGAGACCTGGTTCTCAAGTGGGATCATCCCCATGATGAGAAAGGAAAACACACAAAATTTCAATAGTTATGGGTAGGCCCTTTCCAGATTGTAGCAAAACTTGGCCCCTCAACCTATAAATTACAAGATCTATAGGGGTGGGAAGAAAACTTACCAGTTAATGGTTTAGATCTCAAACCTTATTTTTCCTGAGTTTTGTTTTTGTTCTTTTATCTTGTACATAAATAAATTGATTCGGTTGTTTATTTTGATTTATTTTATTTCTATCTTAGTTTAGATTTTGATTGATTTCAATAAAAAAGAGGCAAACTTTTTGTTGCATGGAGAGCATCAGAATTATGGAGTAATTAAAATCCTTGATCGTAAGACTGTGTACTATTGTTTTATCCGAAATAATTTCTTCTAGTTTAGCAGTTTTCCTGAATGGATATGAACACATTGAAGTCCTACTTAATCCTTGTAAAATAAACCAGGATCAAAAGGTCTAGAATACTATTTTGAGGCTCCTTCCTTCTCACATTTTAAAATGTCCTAGGGAGCGACAGCAAAATACCCACAGAAAGGAAGCAAGGTAAACAATATATTATATATAAATGATCCCATGTCAAGAATTGAAATCCAAAAGATAGATAAGAGTCACAAACTCCTATGAAAGCAATAGGTACCAAAACAAAGTACTGAATCATTTAAGTACAAAATTGCCAAATTTCTTCTCCATCCGTGAGCTGAAAGTTAAATACATCTCTCACACAAAAGGACACTATGGATAGAAGAGTCTAAATAAAAATTTCATAAAGAAAGGCATGCAGGAGGACTCATATGTAAAGAACAAAAGTTCAAAAGCACAAAAAATTGCAAAATTGCATGGGAATGAGGAACAAATGAATATTTCTGTTTACCACATGTCACAATCCTATGGTGTCCAAGCTGGAAGCTACCTGAAGACAGAAGTAATAAATGAAACTCATATCCTGGCCTCGAAAGAGTTATCTTGACTTGGAATTCTTGGTTTCCTTTCTCTTAAATTGGACTATCATCAATGATTAAAAGTACATATATTTTCCATTTGGGAAATCTAGACATCTAGAAGAATTCAACATCTTGGTTTTATTGTCAAACGGTCTGTTACTTAAGGAAGAAATTTTCCAGAGATCTAGGTTCACCAGGTAGTCACCAATTATTGTAGCTGCAACTGTTTTCCCAAATTTTTGAAATTTTTGACCCTCCTTTTATTTTTGTCTTGCCCAAATTTGTTTGGATCCATGAACTCTATTTGTTTCCCTCTGCTGTAAGTTTGGAGTATTTTGAGGTCAACTATTTTCATGCTTTTCAAAAAATTATTAATGTCTGAAACTGCTTTGGGTTGTGGAATTTGAAGCTTGATCTAAAAATGTCGTCCCTTGATCTGTGATTTCTTTCTTTGATATTAGAAGTCATAGTCTGATTGCTTTCAACCATTCTGGCTCCCAAGCAATCTAAATGTCTACCATATAACTACTCCACTCGATGATGTTTTGTGTTTGTTTTTGTCGATATGTTTTTATTTGCTACAGAGTCCGTGGTATTTCCGTCTTCTGCCATTGCGGCTACGTAATTCTCTAACCGCTCGACATTTATGTCGTTCCATTCGTTGAAAAAGAGCTTTTTCGCCCTCTTCTTTGGCATTTATCCTTCCGATACTGATAGAATTAATGGTCTCGCAGAACCTGTTTCCCGTTTGAATCCTGCTGTTGCGGTTGTTAATTAAACTATCCTACCGATGCTTTAGTAATTGTTCCCGCCAATGAAGGTTTTTCCCGCCTGTTCTGTATGTGTTTTTTTTACCCTGTTTTATGGGCGGTGGAGGTTTAATTTTATTGCCTTTTAAGGTCTTCGCAATGAGAGCACGGTAGAGGGCCTCATTTTGATTATCAGTTTTATGGTTACATTTGTTGAAAAAATGTAGTCTGAATTAATGATGATTTTTTGTTTTCACTGCAAATGGACTTAGGAGACTCTTCATATTACTGCTGCAAAGAAGACATAGCTAAAGGACAAAGCAGAAGAAAGTTGGTTGAAAGTGATCGACAGAGATGTTCTGTGATCAATGGATAAATCAAAGACAAAGTAGAATCGATAGAAATAGAGGCATGGGCTTGAAAAATGTTTGACAGTTACTTAGATGGTCCCATTTTAAGAAGTACTCATAAAACTAAATCCAAAATGTAACGTATTTCCTAAATCATGAGCACCAACAAACTGACAAAAAACTGTGAGATTAAAACAGTCGAGGAAGCTGGAAGGCCAGGGGGCAGGACAACCCAAAGGTTTTCTTGTTTTTGTATAAAGATAGGAAAGTTAGAGGGAATTGAGGCTTTTTCCCTGGAGAAACTTGTGAACCATTTGTTGTAAGAGGAACTACTTCATTTTACAATAATAAATTACAAATTTTGCCTGTTGGAGAAGGTGCTGTGTGGAATGTTCAAATGTGATAAAATGGACAATGTTGAAGGGGAACTATTTCATTTTCAGCTATGTTTGATTAACTATGAGAGCGTTCTAACTTTCTGAACCTATGTTCTTATTGGAATGTTCTCTGGTTTATTCTGTGATAATTTCCACTATGGGTAATGGAGGTTTTAACGGTTGATGAGCTATCTTGTCGTGTATATCTTTATTCATGTTTATGTGTTTTGATTCTAAGAACGACTATCTATGATTTATCTTAACATGTGAACAATATTATATTACTCATGAATTAATATCTTGCTCCCTAGGGATAGCTTAGGTAGTGTTGTTTTTCTAGTTGTGTGAGATTTAGATGTGAGAGAGCCTAAGACGAGAGGCAAAAACCTGTGCATCACATTGTGACCACTCCTCGCATTCTTAATTGATCTACATTTAGATAGGCACTTGCATATCATACTTAAAACTAAAAGCACAAAAATATATACGGTGGACCGGGCCGCAACCGGTAAAACCTTTTATTTTTATTACTTGACATATGGTAGCCGAACCACAAACCAGATAGATTCCTTACACCAAACAGTTACGAGCTAGTTGGGAACGTTGACTGGGGAGAATCCCTTGTTGTTGTTGCCTACGAATTTCCAGGCCTCAACATAACCATAACACTATTCTTTACATAATAATTTACACATTGAATAAATTACTCTGCTATCTACAGATACAAAACCCTATCTACTATTTTAAATCTCTTATAATTTTCTTTCATCTACATAAAGCATTCTAGTGTGCTATAGTATGACCTGGTTTCTAGGTGTGGAAAAACACAGTCTAGAAATTTATTTTCATTCTAACACATTATTTTCTAAATCAATTTCATTTCTTTAACAATCTAATAAGAATACTAATTCTAACATTTCACAAACTAAATTTTAACATTCATACACTAATCAAACTAAGATTTAATTAACTAACACAGTAAAACAAAATAACATAGAACCTGTTGAGGATAGACGACAACAGCTTTAGGAGGTCGTTCCTCCCTACCAAAATCCTAGAGAGTGCTCAAACACCACTTCCTTAGGATTCCCAAGCTTGTTACTGATATTTTTTGGCTGAGAACTGGTGGAGAGTACAAATAGTAGAACCCTCTATCAACTGACTAGTTCAATATCTCAGTAAACAGTCTGCTCTCAGCAGTATGATCTTCAGCTCAAAAGCTAGAACTAGATCAATCAGCAGTTATCCCCTCAAACACTTTCCGGATTTCCCTTCCATTGAATTTATTTGAAGTACATTCATTCAACCTGAATGATCACTTCTCTAAAATGAGTAGCCTCAGCTCTCTTCATTGGGAATTTTTCTAAAGATTTCCTAGGTCGTTTGGGTCAGTTTTTCATTAATTGAGCCGCCTGCTCTGATTCCACTTTCTTGGGGAATCATGACCCGAAATGTAGGGAGGTTTCCACCTACAATAGTTCGAAGTGGTTTGAGGATGCCGCCACATGTCAGTTTTCTCTCCACCTAGTCTCCTCCACCAATTTCGCCAGTAAACACTCTTTTAGTAGCTCTCCTAAGCTGTCGTCTCATCATCTATTTATTTATAATAAAATATTCAAAATTTACATTAAATATCCTTGACCCTACTGAGTCATCAATTACAACTTTGCATAAAAATTAACATATTGTCCTCAATAATATCAAATAATATAAAATTGTTTTTGTAGAATTGGGGTATGTGACATACACACCCCCTTAAAGTATAACATCGTCCTCGATGTTATTTATTTTTCATCCTCAGAATTGCCCTAGAATAGAATTGGATATGCATCCCACATATTACTTTCCAATTCTCAGGTGGCTTCCTCTGGACTAAGATACTTCCATTTCACCTTCACCTGACCAATGGTGCGGTTTCGAAGTGTGATCTCCCTCCACCCAAGGATATAGTCTGGTTCCACCAGAAAATATCCTTCTAGTTCCACCTGTACATCATTCCAGTTAACAACATGAGTAGCATATTGAACATATTTATTTAATACAGAAATGTGAAAAACATTATGAACTCTAAAATTCGGTGGTAATGATAATTGATAAGCTACTTGTCCAATCCTAGACAGTATTTCAAATGGAACACAATAACTAGGTGCTGATTTTGCACAACTACCCAACCTCAGAGAGATCTTTTTGGGTCTCACCTTGATGAAGACATGTTCATCTACCTGGAACTCTTTTGGATTTCTTTTAAGGTCTGCTTGACTCCTTTGTCGATCTTGCGCAGTTTTAAGATTACCTTGTACCTGCTTTATGATTTCTTCCATTTCTTTCAATAGTTCAGGACCTAATACTAATCTGTCCACCGAATTACTCCAGGAGATATGAGTGTTACAATTTCTTCCATACAAGATTTCGAAAGGACTAAATCTGGTCGATGCTTGATAATTATTATTATAAGCAAATTATACCATATGCAAATAATCCTCCCATTTACCTGGCTGGTCTTTCACATACATTCTTAGTAAATCTTCCAGTAATTGGTTTACTCTTTCAGTTTGTCCATCTGTTTGAGGATGGAACAAAGTACTAAAATTTAGTGTAGTGTTTAATCCTTTAAACAAAGATTTCCAAAAGTTACCTGTAAATTTAGGGTCTCTATCTGAGATTATAATTTTCGGTATCGCATGCAGTCGAAAAATTTTCTTTAGAAAGATATCAACTATGTTTGTAGCTTTATATGTAGTTTTAACAGGTATAAAGTGGGCTTCTTTACTTAATTTATCGACCACTAACATGGTAGAATCATTTAAATTTTGAGTTTTAGGCAGTCTAGTAACAAAATCGAGACTAATTATCTCCCATTTCCAGCTAGGAATGGGCAATGGCTGAAGTAATCCAGCTGGGTGTTGATGTTTAGTTTTCACCCGCTGACATTCAAAACACCTAGCGATATATTCTGCCAGTTTAGTCTTTATATTTGGCCAAAAATATTCTTTTCTTAAGATAGTTATAGTCTTCTGATAACCTGAGTATGGAGTTTTATGGATTTCATCTAAAATTAATAACTTAACTTTAGGTACATTAGTTACATACATTCTGTATTTATATAGTAAAAATTTCTTTTTCATTCAAACTGTACCCTTTACTTAAGCTTTCTGTTGATTTTATTTTGTTTTAGCTTGTAAATTTTGGTAAATTTCATCTTGTTCTAACCCTGCTTTAAGCTGTTCATCTAGATCTGTTGTATAAGTGCTAATAACTGTTGTATAGTTCAGCCTTGCATTTCTACTTAATGCATCACCAACTTTATTTTCTTTCCCTTTAATGTGATGAATTTCGAAATCATACTCACTTAGAAAAGCTATCCACCTAGCTTGTCTAGCATTTAGATTAGGCTAATCTAACAGATTTTTAGTCCTTTATTATTAGTCACTAGAATAAATTTTCTGCCAATTAGATGATGACGCCACATCTTTAGAGCATGTATAACAGCAGCTAATTCCAAATCATAAGTTGCATAATTCTTTTCATGAATTTTTAAATTCCTAGACTCATAAGCAATAACATGCCCTTCTTGAGTCAATACTCCGCCTAAACCATCATTGCAAGCATCAGTACACACTATAAAATCTTTATTTGGATTAGCTATTCTTAAAATAGGTGTGCTGGTTAATAAAGTTTTTAACTTTTTAAAGCTATCCTCGCATTTCTGGTTCCAATCAAATTTCTTTCCTTTCTTCTACAAATAAGTTATCGGATTTGCGATTCTTGAAAAACCTTCAATGAACCTCCGGTAATAACTGGTACTTCCCATGAAGGATCGAACATCAGTTACATCCTTAGGAACCAGTCAATCTTCAATCGCCTTTATCTTTTCAGGATCCACCGAAATCCCTTCCTTAGTCACCACATGACCTAAGTACTAAATTTTATCCTTAAAGAAATTGCATTTACTAAACTTTGCAAAGAGTTGATGATCTCGTAACTCTTGCAAAACATTTTTTAAATGTTCTTTAGGTTCATCTTCACATTTCGAATAGATTAATATGTCGTCGATAAACACGACCACAACATTATCTAGATACTTATGCATAGCGTTATTCATTAAACACATAAAAACAGCTCGAGCATTAGTAAGCCCGAATCGCATGATGACAAACTTGCAATGACCATATCGAGTCCTAAAAGTTGTTATAAAGATGTCTTCATCTTTGATTCTAAATTGGTGATATCGAGACCTTCAATCAATTTTCGAAAACACTGTGGCTCCACGTAGTTGATCAAACAGATCATCTATGCGGGGCAATGGATATCTTTTTTTAATAATCTTATTCAACTAACAGTAATCCATGCAAAGTCGCATAGTCCAGTCCTTTTTCTTAACGAAGATGATAGGTGCCCCCCAGGGAGACACGCTGGGTCGTATATACTTCTTGTCAATAAGTTCTTTTAATTGTGATTTAAGTTCATTAAGTTCAAGTATGTTCATTTGATAAGGGGCCTTTGAGGTGGGTATTGTACCACGTACCAGTTCAATGGGAAAATCTAGTTCCCTTTTTGGAGGTAGTCCGAGAATTTCTTCTGGAAATATATCAGCGTACTCTCTTAAAATTGGTATGTCCTCCAATTTTAATTTATCTGTTTTATTTATATTTTCCTCTTCAGTTACTGTTACTGCATAATCCTTACAACCCTTCGTAACAGCGCTCTTAAGCTGCAGAGCAGAAATATTCCTTATGGTTGTTTTTCTAGGGATTCCCTTTACACTTATTGATTTTTCATCAGTATTTATACATGTAAAGGTTTTATCATAACAATTTAAAATCACCCTATGTTGCTCTAACCAATCCATACTGATTAGTATGTCATAAGAAGAGGTAGTACATTAAGCTTTACAACAATTTCAAATTGATCCATAACTAGTGCACATTTCTTTACAAAACAAGTTACCTTTCTTTTTGCACCATTGGCTAACTGAACCAACCAAGAAATTTCAAATTTTTCAACAGGAAACTTACATTTTTCTACCAATTTACGTGAAATATAAATTATAAGACTGGCTCCTTGATCAATTAAAATTGCTATAGGGGTTTGGTTTATCTTAACTTCTACTTCCACCATGGAATTTTGATAATCTTCTTGTCGATTCTCCAAAGCTACGTTAATTCTGGGCATAGTCCTCGTTAGGTCTCCAATAGTCATCTCCTCGTGTATGGTATGGATATTACTGACAGTCTTTTTTCGATTAGGATAGACTGAGGCATAATGTGGGTCATTACACTCCCAACACTTTATGGGTTTGTTGTGCCCCTACCCAACAGCCTTTAAGAAACATTATTTCCTCAAACAAAGTTTTATTTTGTTTTGATGAAATATTTGAATTTCATATAGAAAACTTAAAGAATAGAGAGCTACTGAAATGGTGACATTACAGAAGCTACTCAAAACAATGAAATTAAATGTTTTTTAAAGAAAACCTTTGCGAACTATGGATTAGTTGACAAAATCACTACTTTGAAATTATTATTTTGAGTGGATTTGCTTTGAAAACCAAGGGATAAGTGTTAATAATTTGTCATAACTTAATCTTGAAATCTTATCCAAATATTTATCATTTGATTTTATTATGTGATTTTGTTATCATAAATATTGATAAGGTTTTCTAATTGAAAGGCTGATTATTGTATTCTTGGCAGCTTATCAAAGTTCATTCGAATTATATTTCCAAGGCTTACGCATAACACAACCTTATTATTTGATCTTGATTTTTATAATGGGCCTCATATGTCATCTTTATTATTGCATGTAGAGGTCGAGGTTGATACTATGGGTTATGGGATTTGTATTTTGTATAGCATGTCTCTCATTCCTGAAGGTTGAAATTATTATACAGTAAGATGTGGATGCATTTTATTCAAAAGGCCAAGGATGGATGCTTGGATGTCATTAAGAGTTATATATTTTGGAATATGCATGAGCTCAAACAATATAAGCATTCTTAGTATTGGTAATATTGGTGAACATTCCTCCATATGGGTGAAAGACAAATAACCATGAATATTATTGGATATTCTCCATATGAAACGACAACCAAAAGAGTATTTTAATTAATAAAGAATTATTTCATGGATTAAAATATGATGTTTATATTGAAAGGAGATTTATAGCACTTTTGGAATTAATGCCATATCTTGTTTTTCACAAATCACCAACACAACTGGATCGACAGTCGCGCTGCTTGGTTATATGATCAACCTCACGGCGATCTCAAAGAATATTTGTTTCAGATATCACATAGTTCATGAGTGATTGTTGAATTAATGGTAATCTATCAACGAGGTAGATTCGCCGGAAGGGAAGAAATAATACTGATTATGTGCGAAGTCATTGCCCAATTTACTGAGTTGTACAAGATCGTGGAGATGTTTAGATGTCATTGCACGGTTCTAAACAATCTTTAATTTTTTGCCACTTCGACTCAATCTGAAGGGATCTCAGTGATTTTCTCCACCGGATCGCGCTGGTTTTCGGTGCTCATCAGTAAAAATATATTTCTGTTTAGAAAAAATGATAGAGGGAGATGATTTTACTACTATTTTCTTATTCTATCCTTTTATTAGACTATTTTTACAAGTCTTGCCTTTCTTTATGTGAGCGGTTGGATTGTTTTTATGCAGGTTCATAAAATAAGGAGCAGCAGTTCAATTTCGAGAGAAATTGTTGGGACTAAGAGAGAAAATGAATGAAACTGTTGGGAGATGAATTTCATTTTCAGCCAGTTATTAAAAACGCGTTTTCAACTGACAGGCGTTTTTCTAGGCCATATTGTGAGCAAATGGAGACAGATCTCAAAAATCCGCCACATGGGTTTTCTCCAGAACGGGCCCATTTATCTTTTCTTGGGTGGATTTTGCCAAAACGTGATGGATTCTAGGAGATTTTCAGGATCCTCTGAGCACAATTTTTGCAGTTGCGGCCAGCAGGGAAACTGATTGTTCCAGAAATTCGCCAGTGCTAAACTAAATTTGGATCCCATTGCTTCTGTTTGGGATTATTTAAGCAGAAGAAGAGTTTGATGGTAGAAGGAGGTGGAGCTGAGAGATTTCTCTTTCATATCAAATTGCTACTGCCAGGTTAATTTTGGGAAGGATCAACAGCATTGAAGAATTTCTTTTTCACTGTTTGAAGAGCAGACCAAGAGCTAGAGTTGGCGGGTCGATAGTATGTAAAGGGCTGGACAAGACTACTGTTAGAATGTTCCTGTGACTTAAGGCAGTTTGCTTCCAGTAGCTACAGCATCTTTAAGACTGGTGATATCTATATACATTTACAGTATTTTAATACTTTGCCAATGTGTTCTTGATATGAGTCGATCTTGTTTCCCTTTTCTGCAATATCAATGTTTTGTCATTATTCCTTTGGTTAATTTTGCAAAAACATCACATATATTCTGTTGATTTACGCAGTTTTTGATTTGCTGATATATATATCATATTATAAATTTGGTGTTGTCATCATTATATCTATGATATTCGTCTGCTGTGCGATCTTGTTTAAGTTTTCGAATTCCTTCTGAATATTAGCACGATTGTTAACACAGTAGGATTATTAGTAATTCAATTTCAGTTTACTATTTTTCTTCGCTCCCGATCGGGATAAAACCAAGAACAGATTAATAGTTGTTTTTTGTAAATTATTTTATGAAAAATAGCCATTGAATCAGACGTTTATATTTATATCAGATCGAGGTTATTTTCTGATTTTTGTAATTAATGTATATTTGTTAATAATGCAATTTTGGGACTTATTTAACATGTTTGATTAACTTTTGATTATTATATTATAAGTTAAGTTAATTGAATAGATTTAGTTCATAAATTAATTTAATTATATTACTAATTTATTAGTAATCAGATTAACTAGTTTAATTTGTACATTCATTAACTAGTTTAAGTTGTACATTCGTAGGTTTTAGGTAGATTTAATTAACCAAAACAATAACTTTAGTTTTATTTATAGACTTTCAAGCTAACAGAGCCTTTAAACCTGTCGGGAACAACCATCCCAAACAGCTTGGAGCCTGCTTTAAGGATCTCGTTCTGGGTTGTTTTCCCCCATTACGTGCATAGTCACATATGCTCGTCAACAGGGTTCTTTGCGTTCAAAGTTATTTGTGTAATTTCCATGATTATTAGTAGACTCTTTACCCTTTGAATTATTCTGATTGCTTGGTGAATTATTCTTATTCCCTTGGAAATTCTTGTTAGGAAATTTTCTGGCCTTATTACTTTTAGAATTCTGGTTGGGTACAAACTCTTTCTTCTTTTGATCATAATGATTGTTATTCTTTTTGGCCTTCCAGTTGGCCATGCTCTCCTTCTTCCGATTCTGTTCAAAATAGAAATTGGCTTTCCTCATAGCTTCTTCGAGAGTTTTTGGATTGTCATACTCAATCCTATCCTTTATGTGATAAGGTAAATAGCTGAGGAATCATTGTACCTTTGGTTTTTCATCTACAAGGTATAGCACATACCTAAGCATACTTAAAAACTTGTTCAAATCTTTCATAGTCATTGAACCTAGTTTAAGCTCATAGAAGTCTTCTTCTCTCTCTTCATAGTACTACTCAGATATAAATTTCTTTTTAAAGTACTTCTTGAAGGTACTCCAATTTACATTCTTCTCTCTTATTCCCTTCACTCTCTTTAATTCTTGCCACCAAATATCAGCCTTCCCTAAAAGATTGTAGATATCCATTCTAGCCTTTAATTAGTTAGAATAATTATAAATATGGAAGTACTTCTTCATCCCAGATAACCAGTATTTCGCTTCCTTCCCCTTCTCAGTTTATCCATTGAATGTTGGTGGTTTAATCTTTTTAAAATCCCCATAAATTTCCTCATAAGGTTTATATTTTCTCTTTTTAGTATAATTGTTGTCATCACTACTATCATTAGTGGAATGAAAATTACGTTGATCACCAAATACCTGTGAAGATGAGCTGCTTTCATTTTTAGTATGTTTAATCTTTTTATATTTATGTTGATTGCTTATATCTTCTGAATCATCTCTTTTACCCCTTCCCTTAGTTTGAAATATTTCTATTAGGATCTGATTCAGCTCCTCATGAGCTCTCAGAATCCTTTCATTTTCTCATTTAACACATTCCATTTTAGATTTTAAGTATTTTACTGTTTGTAAAAGTTCTGAGGAATTAGTGGTTATGTCTTCTTGTATAGGGTCTCTTTGTAATTTTTCTTGTTCAATAAAGGGATATTCCTCTTCCGCATATTCCTCTAGTCTTTCCATACCCGTTGCTAAACTCAGAAACAATTTCTCTATTGAATAACATTAAAAGAAAATAACATCAGCAAAATAATTTAAATTCACTATTTCATAAAAGCAAGTTGGGCTTCATCAAGGCCTAGTGTTTGAACCTTGTGCTCTGATACCACATGTCAAAACCCCAAATTTTCCAATTTTTTTTTTTTTAATATAACATAAATTGTCTATAGTCATATTTTGATAACTACTAGTGGCTAGCGTAAAAATGAAACAGTTAAAAAAAGTAGTGATTAACTTCAAACACATAAAAATTAATACCACTTTAATTTTGATATGTTAGGTATATGACCTGCATTCGGTTACTTCTAGCTATACTGATGATCTGATTTTGTCAAGTAGGTGAGAATTCATGTTCTAAACCGGGGCTTAATTAGCAATTGCTAACTCAGCTGGATTTCTAAATCTTATAGGTTCAACAAGTAAATTTTAAACAAGTAGGAGTTTATTAAAGCGTTAATCCCAGATATACTTCCTTAGCATATATAAAATGCTAGAGTAAATTTTGCTTAATAGAGTTCAAGGATACTACGAGGTAAAGTAACTTTTCTTTACTTGTTTTGCAACTATGACAGTATTTTATGTTTATGTCGTAATGACCAATATCCTTGTCATACTATATTTCTTTCACGAGCATGACTTCTACTTCAGATATTTTTCTTTCCAGCTATAAGCTAAGTTGCTTACAAGTTCTACATAGAGCTCATGATTCAATATAACGACACTTTTACAGAAACAATAGTTTCCTGCCATTGCTATTTTCTAATATCTTGAACACTGATTATAAGCATGAAAAATAAATCTAAGGCCTTCAAAGCAAAGATTACAATAGAACCCTTAGCTCTACTTTTGATTCTACCCTAGTAGAGATGAATTATGAGTTACAGTTATAAATATCTACTTGCCATTAGAGGAATTTTGGGGTCTAAAATGGGCCTCCTAAGGAAAATAATAAAATAATAGTTAAAATAATAAAATAATGGTTAAAATAATAAACTAATATTAATTAATTTTGGAGGAAGAAAGAAAAAAACTACTTTTTGTGTTCGTATTTTTGACATATCTCCATGTGTTTTTACTCAAATTTCAATCGGGAGAGCTTGTTAGATGCGGAATTTGATTCCGCATCCAACGAGTACCCACACTGCATACTTTTGACGGACCTCGCTACCGCAAAAACAAGAAATACCTGAAAAAACGTGATGATGATGTCATCATCACGTTTTTCCAGGTATTTCTTGTTTTTGGGGTAGCGGGGTCCATCAAAAGTATGCAGTGTGGGTACTCGTTGGATGCAGAATCAAATTCCGCATCCAACGAGCTCTCCCGATTGAAATTTGAGTAAAAACACAATGAGATATGTCGAAAATACGAACAAAAAAAGTAGTTTTTTTTAATGACAAACATGCCAATTCAACCATTATGGTTGACTTATTTTATTGAAATTCTATTGGTTCTTGAATTCCAACTCACAAAAACTTATTTTGGCACGTTTTCTTATAAGGCCCATTTTAGACCCCAAATTTCCTCTAATGATAAAAAGTCATTGGGCTTAAATTTTGTCCTTCCAAGTTCATCATATCATAAGTAATGTAGTAAAATTTCATTATCATATCACTTATAATACTACTATTATTTTTATCTTTAACGTTAAATAGTCTTACCACCTTGTAAAATACCAAGTGTGATCTAAATAATTGTTAGGTTTAAGATGAGTTGGGTCCTTTATGGAAATAAAAAAGATTACTAACTTCCAAGGAGTCTTTCCACCATAACAAGTTGTTTATATTATTGTCGACTTACAACAATTGTAGAGTCATGCTTGTGTAGGAGGTACTCCCTATCTTTTTACTTATTAAAAGTGAATCTAGGATAATTTCCTTATCAAATTTGTTTTACATAACCCTAACTTAAACATAGCTTTGTTTCTATTTAATAAAAAGTTTGTAAGAAGACTCATTATGAATTATAGTGAAAAAGGTCAAAAGTATAACTCCTGTATTGATTTTCCACTTACATACGTTTATCAATAATGGGTCTTAATGTTATCCAATGCAATTGATAATAGTTTATATATGATTCCACCATTGAATGAATATAGTGATAATGAGAAGAAAATGATAAGAATGATTTATTAATAAACATATTATGGGATATAATGAATAGTTGACTTCATCGAAAGGTTGATTGGAATGTTAACATAATTGGCAAAGATACGATGTCAATACATAAAAATTATTATTGTAGTCACGAGTTAAATTATTTGCAATAATTAGGTTTCCCGACAGTGCAGTATAAACTATACCATTCGACCCACTACTGACTGAATAATTCGGTGGGAACGTGGAGAAGCCGCCCACCATGCAAAGTTCAATTTATAAACTCCAAAGGAAACCCTACCCTCCTCATTTCCTTCGAGGGCTTTGTCTCTGCACTACGTGGTTTTCATTGCGGCCATGAGAGGCTCGCAGGTTCAGCATGTGACAAACCTTAATTCTGTAGTTTAATACTCTATCGTTGTGCAAAGTTTAAGAGTTCATTGTTTTCTAATCATGTTTTCAATTTGGAAGATTAGGAACATCGTGAGGGTGGTTTACTTATCTCTGCCAGTTGTTTAGACGCGTGGGCGTAGTGTTACCTTTGTCTCTGCTCGTGGTTTGCTCCTTCGTCGATGTAAAATATAATAAGTACCTCGCTACCTTTCTCGCCGTTTCGGCAAGAGGGTTTGATTTTCCAAAGTGAAGTCCTCGTTTTGGTTTGATTACCTCCTCGGCTCCAGTTTTTCTTTCCTTCACGTATACATTTACCATACTTTTATTTATAAATTTCAAGTTATATTTATAGTAATAGAATACACAATTTCTAATTATATTTTTCGTTCTTTGCTTGCAGGTTACAATTTGTCTTTAAGCTTGGAAGAATCCTCTACAACATTAGATTGACTTCAAGACCATATGGGTAAGCCCCCGTTAAAACGTGGCATCTCCCTGCTTGCAATGGTTAATGGAAAAAGGGTTTTCATTTGGAAAGGAAGCACGACTTTGGTTCCTCCATTGTTTAGATATTTAGCTTTAGTTAATACTTAGTTTTTATTGTTAAAACCCTTGCCTGTTGCAGGGTAGCTCCGGCTTCTATGCCATGACTTGTATTTTGCTTTTCTTGACTTTCAAAAAGGATTTATATCCCCTTTGGATAAGTAATATCATGCTCTATTTCTTAAAGAAAATAGGTTCTTCCTGTTCTCATGGGTTTTAATTGACCTGTCTTTCAAATACTATGTTATTTATACTTTATCTTTCAAAAGATATTACTATAACTGAGGTTGTTTTTCTTCACTACCAGTGATGTAGAATTATTGTTAAGGATTTCTCTTGTAAATAAATTAATTTATTGTGAAGACTGTAGCTTAGTCGTAAAGTAAAATTTATAAATTTATAATTATCAGTTAGGATGGATTAGCTAGGGTTTACTGGGAGAGAACCCTTGCATAGATGTATCAATGGTTTATGTTTACTTATATTTTGTTATTACAAGAGTATTGATGTTATTTAATCTGTTTATGAATTATTTTAAAAAAAAATAAAAGGGTTTATAATATACTATAAGTTCTTGAGATAAGTTTGTAACGAGTCCAATGCATATTTTACAGTCTTCTAGTAAATTTTTTTACTCAGTTATCATTGTCTAGGTTTAAAACTTTTATAAATTAGTTTATGCAAGATTAAAGAAAATCTAGGGTTTCGACCCTCAAGTTTATCTTGCACATGTTATATAACTATCTGGTAATTATAATTAATTCCTCATTAACTAATTTCTTAGTTTTAATATATATTATGTTTACAGTTACATTTGAATTTGTTTACTCCGCTGTAACTTAGAAACTATTCAGAACTTGTAAAGATCATAATAATAACTCTGTAATCTCTGTTTACTTTTTAAAATAGATGGTTTGTAACATAACTCTATTATGTTTTACACAAAATAATAGTTTAAGATAATAGATTGTTTGTTTAAAGCATACACTGTGTGGTTCTTACCTTGTTATATACCCAACTGTATCTTCCATAAGCTTTATTTATATCACTATACTCTAGTGTAGTCTATTGTTTCTTTTCCAACGTTTTTACTTAGTTATACTCAGTTAAATAGTAAACATAAATAACCATAACACTGTTCTTTAGATAATAATTTACACATTGAATAAATTACTCTGCTATTTACAAATACAAAACCCTATCTACTATTTTCAACCTCATATAAATTTCTTTCATCTACTTAAAGCATTCTAGGTGTGCTAGAGTATGACATGGTTTCAAGGTGTGGAAAAACAAAGTCTAGAAATTTATTTTCATTCTAACATATTATTTTCTAAATCAATTTCATTTCTTTAACAATCTAATAAGAATACTACTTCTAACATTTCACAAACTAAATTTTAACATTCATACACCAGTCAAAATAAGATTTAATTAGCTAACACAATAAAACAAAATAACATAGAACCTGTTGAGGATAGACGACAACAGCTTTAGGAGGTCGTTCCACCCTACCAAACTCCTGGAGAGCACTCAGACAACGCTTCCTCAGGACCCCTGAGCTTGTTCCTGGTATTTTTTAACTGAGAACTGGTGGAGAATGCAAACAGTAGAACCCTCTATCAACTAACTAGTTCAATATCTCAGTAAACACTCTGCTCTCAGCAGTATGATCTTTGACTTAAACGTTGTAACTAGATCAATCGACAATTATCCCCTCAAACACTTTCCAGATTTCCCTTCCATTGAATTTCTCTGAAGTACATTCATTCAACCTGAATGATCACTTCTCTAGAATGAGCAGCCTCATCTCTCTTCAATGGGAATTTTTTTAAAGATTGCCTAGGTCTTTTGGGTCAGTTTTTCATAAATTGAGCCACGTGCTCTTATTCCACTTTCTTGGGGAATCATCACCCCAAATGTAGGGATATTGCCACATGCAACAGTTGGAATTGGTTTGAGGATGCTGCCACATGTTAGTTTTCTCTCCACCTAGTCTCGTCCACCAATTTGACCAGTAAACACTCTTTTAACAGCTCTCCTAAGCTGTTGTCTCCTCATTTATTTATTTATAATAAAATATTCAAAATTTACATTAAATATCCTTGACCCTGCTGAGTCATCAATTACAACTTAGCATAAAAATTAACATATTGTCCTCAATAATATCAAATAATATAAAATTGTTTTTGCACAATTGGGGTATGTGACAAGTACGAAGGACATTGTGAGCATGATTAGGGTGATGTATGTAGGATACAGTTTGTATTTGGAAATGATCTCACCCTTCTCCATTTATCTGGGGCAGGATCTACCACCTTCCACTACTATCCTCAGTGATGTTGTTATCCTATGTAATTTGGGGTTGGGATTTATGAGTGTTCGGAGGCAAGCCTGTAGAGTGGTGTTTCTTCTTCATGTAGCAGGAGGTGGTAGTCTGAATGGCCTACTAATCATGGCCCCCAAACGGTCCTTGAGGTGTGAAGTGGGGATGGGAGAGGCATCTTTCAGTTCGGATGGAAAGGGAAAGGGAATAAGGAGGAGAGACATCATGCCTCGTATGCCTAGCTACATGCTCAAGAGGCCGCGGAATATTATAAAGACCATGTTCCCCTGGCCATCCAACTAGAAATTGATAGGTTGGTTGGGAAGCTATGGGATCTGAGGGAAATGCCTGCTGAGGACTTGCACAAGGAGGTTGCAGACTCAGTAGTTGAACCAGGAACCATGGCGGGTCGTGTGTCAGCATACGACCAGATGTTAATGTTGTATTAGGCCAATATGCAGTTGGCCGATCATTATTCTATTGTATGATAAGCGAAGAAGGAGGGAAACGAATATCTTGTTAGAGAATGGAAATATCACAATGGTGAATGCCACCTGATGCATAGGAAGATATATACGGTGGCTACTCATTTGGGTATCCCTTCCTTCCTAGAGAATAGTATGCAGTTGGAGCCTGCTAGACCTCTTAAGAGGGCGAACAGTCATGAAAAGGTCCTTGGTGACAGTTTGGATGGAACTTCTGTGTACCTTGGCAAGCAACGCATGCTAGCTAGTGTGTCCCATGCAACAGGTTATATCCTGGGTATCCCTGGTCTTAAGAGGTTCGGATCTCTGTTCTATTTGGGGTTATGTTTTCTTTTCCTTTCTTCGGTTTTATGGTGGCATGTGGACTCTCGTCCTAGATGCTCTTTTTTGTAAATGGAGGGTTCTAGTTTGTAGCGGCCTTTTATGGCTCTTTTGGGGGGTTTTTGGGTTTCTACATGTCCACACAAAAGGACTGATCCTTACTGATGCCGAATTGTGGTGCATTTCTTTATTAGTGGATCTGTCTTAGTGTTCTCTTGGCTGTGTAATTAAATCCATCTAATGTAATACAATGTTTTTTATTTAGAAAAAAAATAATTAATCTTCTATTAGTTTACAAAATCACAAATAAAGTTTTGAAATGTTTCTTTCTGTAACGGATGTTCAGTAGCACACATAAGGTCTCTAAGTGTTTGAAACTCGGCTTTGATACCACTTGTAATGTCCCTAAAATTCGTAAAAAAATAAAAATTGTAGGGATAGTAATACTACTAAGATCTAAGGGACATCTATACTGAACTTCAGAATTGTAAAACTTATATAGGAATTATACCTATGTTCATGTTATGTTTCTATTCTTGTATGGTTTCTGTTTTATGATGATGTTTATTATCGTTCTTTTATATAGTGATGTACTTGTATATAAACATCTTATATCTAGTTTACTATTTATCTGATATTGTTTATTCATGTTTGAATACGTGTTACGTTACTTAGTTTTTTATTTACTAAATGGTGAGGATAACTTACCTCTATATCCTTTCCATGGATACATTACTTTATTTTCCTTGTCATAAAAATTGTCTCACCCTGAGACCTTTCATCTATAGTCCTACTTCTCATTATGTACAACTCGTGTTGACTAATGTGAGATTCCTTAAGGCCCACCTTTCAACAAGTCTTGGCCCATCGACCTCAACACCTTATCTGGGATAGAGACTTGAGTTCATTTTTAGTACCTTGAGGCTTGCATGCCTTAATGGAAAGCTCTCTCGCTGAAAATCATGGGAATACATCAATGTCCCTTGATCATTAGATCTCACAAGTGGTTCGACATCAATTCCTTTGTTCACACTTTGCACGATGTACTTAGGAAGCTTGGCACTCATTGACATCAATGGTGAGATTGCCTCGCATTGGTTAACGACATTCATCAATGGTCAGTAATCCAATGACTTCTTTCCATGTTCAACATTGACACATTTATTCGCATGGTAAGAATTGTAATTAGAGGAATTTTGGGGTCTAAAATGGGCCTCCTAAGGAAAATAATAAAATAATAGTTAAAATAATAAAATAATCTTGATTAATTTTGGAGGAAGAAAGAAAAAAACTACTTTTTGTGTTCGTATTTTCGACATATCTCATTGTGTTTTTACTCAAATTTCGATCGGGAGAGCTTGTTGGATGCAGAATTTGATTCTGCATCCAACGAGTACCCACACTGCATACTTTTGACGGACCCTGCTACCCCAAAAACAAGAAATACTTGAAAAAACGTGATGATGACATCATCATCACATTTTTTTCAGGTATTTCTTGTTTTTGGGGTAGCGGAGTCCATAAAAAGTATGCAATGTGGGTACTCGTTGGATGCGGAATCAAATTCCGAATCCAACGAGCTCTCCCGATCGAAATTTGAGTAAAAACACAATGAGATATGTCGAAAATACGAACAAAAAAATTAGTTTTTTTTAATGACAAATATGTCAATTCAACCATTATGGTTGAATTATTTTATTGAAATTCTATTGGTTCTTGAATTCCAACTCACAAAAACTTATTTTGGCATGATTTCTTATAAGGCTCATTTTAGACCCCAAATTTCCTCTAATGACCATGAGGATTTGTAGTAGGTCAAGACTCTATAATTTTCAAGACATCATCAACAGTTTTACAGGAGCAGTCATTAGAGGAAATTTGGGGTCTAAAATGGGCCTTATAAGAAAACGTGCCAAAATAAGTTTTTGTGAGTTGGAATTCAAGAACCAATAGAATTTCAATAAAATAAGTCAACCATAATGGTTGAATTGGCATATTTGTCATTTAAAAAAACTATTTTTTTTGTTCGTATTTTCGACATATCTCATTGTGTTTTTACTCAAATTTTGATCGGGAGAGATCTTTGGATGCGTAATTTGATTCTGCATCCAACGAGTACCCACACTGCATACTTTTGACGGAGTACCCCTCTACCCCAAAAACAAGAAATACCTGAAAAAATGTGATGATGTACTCCCCTCTACCCCAAAAACAAGAAATACCTGAAAAAATGTGATGATGATGTCATCATCATGTTTTTTCAGGTATTTCTTGTTTTTGGGGTAGCAGGGTTCGTCAAAAGTATGCAGTGTGGATACTCGTTGGATGCAAAATCAAATTCCGCATCCAACGAGCTCTCCCAATCGAAATTTGAGTAAAAACACAGGGAGATATGTCGAAAATATGGACACAAATAGTTTTTTTCTTTCTACCTCCAAAATTAATCAATATTATTTTATTATTTTAACTATTATTTTATTAATTTCTTTAGGAGGCCCATTTTAGACCCCAAAATTCCTCTAATGCTTCCAGCCATATGAGTACCACAGTTCTACTAAATGGCGAGGATAACTTACCTCTATATCTAAAAGGGGAGGAGTGGATGGATTTTTCCTAACAACACACTTGTAAAGGTAAGGAAATCCTGCATTTTGGGATTACTAAGTTCTCATGAACTAATTCATGATGTATCTATTTTTATTGCAGGTGTTTCATCGTTAAGCCTATGCTACATGTGCGTAAAACAAAAAGGGATAAGACCTAGCACCTACAAGCTCTCTAACCCTAAACACTAAGGGGAGGTGGCATGGTATTAAAACACAACTAATTGCGTGAATCAAAAAATATAGAAAAGGGTTTAAAATATAAAATGTGGTGGATGATAGTTCTAATAGTTAATGCTCCCGTGTTAAGGTTGTGTGGCTCCTCCATGCTGGCACAAGAAAATAAACCCATGATAGAGTTTTTCGCAGCCATTCTTTGCATATTGTTTTGTTGTGTGGTGAAGAGGAAGGGGGGGGGGAGCTCCGTTGTTGGATATTTTCTATGGGAGCTATGGTCATAGTGTCTAAATGAGTTTCTTCGTACATATGTAGAAAATGTTATGGTTTAAACTTGTTTGCACCTTCACTTAGATATTTGGTATTGCATGCTTTTGATTCCTATGTGCTTTCTGTTGTAGGTTGGATGAGCATGGGTAAGCTTTGTGACTGTGGAAAGGAGAAGGGTTGTTCGCATATGCATGGAAAGCCCATACGAAGAGGGCATTCACCCATCTGCTTGGTTGTTTATGGGGTTTGCAGGGGTTCTTTGTTTGTATTTTGTAGAAGGCTTCCCATTTACGATTTTGCCTCATTTGGGGAAATAGTAACGAACATAGACTTTAATCATGGGTTTGGGGCTTTTGTGTTTCATGGCCCATTTGGGCATTTGTAAAATGGAAACTACTGTAGATAATTTTACAGTGTAATTTAAAAACCCTCTCTTTTGAAATTTTATAATGGTGTTGATGGTTTATATTCCTGGGTCTTCATTTCTATGAGCACTGTGTTTTAATTTTTATACGAAGGTTTGGAATATAGCAGTGCCATCGCTTAGCAATCACACTATGATAATGTCATTGATATTTTATTCTTCAATGTGGATATCAGTTCAGGTTTTATTCCCATGGTGTATTTTATGGGATGTGTAGTGTTAATGGGTTATACCTCTACTAAATTATAGTAGTTGGGTGTTTCGCTTCTAGAGAGAATAAAGCGAAAATCCCTAGCTTCATGCTTCGTTTAAGTGTTAGATGAAATCTTGTTTGTTTATTTATTTATTCTTTGTATTTGAAATATCGAATTCATTTTTGTATGGTGACAAAGGGAAATCCCTATCTATGTTTAGCGTTTATACTTTGATATGCTTTTGGTTAACAGTTAGTAACATCATCTTTTTTTATTCTTAACCCTATGGTTTTTATGGTAGTCATGTTAACGTCACTTCTAGATTTCCTATATGGAATAGCACGTGTATCGGTAATGATTATATAATTATTATATTGCATGTAGTATATAGATAAACTCATGCCAATTGTTTATCAGATTCGATGTTTGGTTTGGCGCTATCTTTGGTATTTTATTTAAAGGTTTAAAATGCTCTCAATGAGAGCTTATGGGATTCAATAGTTGATTTTATTGTAATGTTTTGTTATTTATTTTAAATACTTTAAAAACACTCCCAACGAAGCTTATGAGATTCGATAGTGGGTGGATGAATGCTGATAAACTTTGACTGTGGAATTATGGTTTATGTTGTAAAATATTTCCTCTCAAGAATTTTAATAGGCTTCCAACCTTAGTTAGAGGAATCATGGTTCTATTTTGATTTATTTATTTTATTGTAGCCTTGATAGTTTATTTATATATCTCAATGCTCACAAATGTTAATATTCCCATGTTTATTTTTGTTTAGCCTATCCTTTTTACATGATGGATGGAAATTTGTTCTTTTGGCGAAAAAATGATAGTTTAATGGATATCCTAGATGGCTCTGTAACTTTATTGAATTAAGTGTTTAATTCTTAAAGCAACTAATGTTGTGCATTGTCTATGTGGTTTTGGTTGCAAGGGGATTTGATGCCTCGTTCATGGTTATGTTTTTTCGATAGTCTGTAAAGGTTTGGTTAATGCGTAGTTTAATTGTTATCGTGGATGACTGTAATTTGTTTATTTAGTTGTTTTTTTCTCTATGGATGGCTTCTCCATGATTTATCAGTTCCTTTAAATATTTTAAGCAGCAAATGATACACATATTTTATATAGTAAGTTAGTGATGTTGTAACATTGATAATACAATGAGATTGGATTTCAAGGGACTTGATCCCTGGTCCATGAATTTGGTTAATAGTTTGTTTAATGGATAAATTTATTTGATGATGATTATTATTTTGTTTAAATTTGTGAGCCCTTGCGAATGCTTTGTAGTATTATTCTTAAGAGTTTTTATTCTTACTTCTCGTTTTATGAATTTATACATGTACTATGTTTCTAGGGATGATATATACGACTTTAATACTATTTCTATATTTTGTGAAAGGTCTCGTTACTAAATTCATTAGAAACTAAATGTCCAATCTAGACTAAACCCTAACATATATATATAATTTTAAACTAGTTTAACATAAACATGATAGGAAATTTATCCTAGCATCTATATAATAATTAAAACTAAGATTCTATTTTAACTAATAAAACAACCAAACATTTATTCAAACTAGTGAAGGGTAAAATTACATCTCCGAATTCAAAACCCAATGCTTGTAATCACAACCTGTAAGCATAATCAAAATAGATTAGAAATGTAGAAATCTCTTACCTGCAATTATGCAGCTTGTAATGGCTAAATGCCCCTACACACTTAAAAACCCAAAATTAATAAAACACTTTATATCTCTCACCTTAGGAATGATAATTGGATAACTTTGGAACTACCATGTTCCTCCCACCCATGACCCGAAACCATTCCTCGTTTTAATTAGGATCCCCTTGAGCTAGCTCCAACATGCAAGTGAGCTAGAACTCCTAAAGGTGAAGTTGATGATGTTTGGAAATTAGGGTTTGTATAAGAGTGCTTGGTTTTGGAGAATGCTCTCCAATTCTATCCTAAAATAATAACCAAATTCCTAGGCCTTCTCTTGGATTTTTTCTTATAGGTAAGCTTTTAGGAAAGAGAAGTTGCTTCAGTTGAATCAATAATTCATTATTTTCTTCAAAATAA
>LPNX011129965.1:0-31922 GCA_001517045.1 Pseudotsuga menziesii | reverse complement strand
TATATATATATATATATATATATATATATATATATATCTTATAAAAACTTTACTTATTCCCCTTAATTATTATTCATGCATCATATATAATAGTTTATTTATTTTGATGCTTCCCTTAGTTTAAGTTTGTTTTTTTTATCAAGGCCTCACGCCGGGTTTGGTTAGTCAACTATGTTAGGTAGCTCTAGATCCTCCTTGCATTTTGAAATACCTCATTTTCGTTGTAGTTCTTCGAGTCCTTGATGAGAAGTAGATTTGAAATTTCAATTAATCAACTTAAAAATAAGTATGATAAGGGTGAGTGCTATTCATAGTCTTTCCAACTCAGCAAACTTAATTTACAGTAACCCCTAGTTCTATTCAGAGCCTAAGCTCAACACTATCAGTTTGAGCGTTACACTAGTGCAATTCTAGAGCCTCTTGCTCAACACTAATACTAGGATCCACTTGTACAATACACCTAGGGATACAATGACTAAATATTTGATGCTCCATAACTTATGCTCAACACAAAGTCTCATAACTCATGTGCTCCGGAGCTTCTGCTCAACATAAAATCTCATAATTCATGTGCTCCATGGCTTATTACACCCAACATATCATAGAACTCAATCATGCATTAAGTATTCTACACAATACATCACAATAAGCATCTCTCTCTCAAGGCCTATGCCCACAATGTATAATTGTATACAAGACAATAAAACATGTGCATTGGCTTATGCCCAATATATATATGTAATAAACACAAATCATGTGCACTAGGGAATATGCCCAATATATAGACAAAAACATAAACATCAAAGTAACTCATATGCAGTGGGGTTCATGCCCAATATAATCAAGGTCAAAATTCACGACCTTACAACAAAATAACTAGGAATTTGTAGTATCTTAATTAATACTGAAAAGAACATCACAAGGTTTCAAACCGAAGTTTATACATATGAAAAATAGCTATAAAAATATAAATTATTTGGAGACATATTTCCTAATGTGATTTTTCAAGCTTCAAATAGTTGTTTTTGTATTATTTGGAGACATCTTTCTTAATATGAGATTGAACACTCTAGAAAAATAAATTCTTTTAATTAAGAGACTACATTATTTGTGGTTACATCTTTAATAGCATTGTAAATTCATGACAAGTGAATTATTGATATGTTGGTTCTTTAAAACTAATTTTGTTTCTAAGATTTTGTTGACATTTGTTGTTTATTGATACAAGATGATGGCTGTATATAGCAAAATATTTGATCTTTATATTGATTGAAATATTATAGTTAAATATACTAGAATAATAATTTAAATTTCTAATCACCGCATAATCATGTTTTTACATATTATTAAAATATGATTATATTTTTAAGTATTATTATATTTCACATATTATTAAAAATTAATAAACATTTAATAAAATTTCACATAATTTGTATTTTAAATTAAATAACTATAATTATTACATTAAAAAAGACTCAAATAATATATATATATACACACTATGAACCCTACCACGAATCTTAAATTTGTGGGATTAGTCATGACCCATCAACTTCACTTTCAAATCGAAAGTGTTTTCTCACTCCTTGCACATGACATCCATAACATAAACAATATTGGGAATGCCAACATCAACGGTCATAAACAATCATCCATTCCCCATTATTTTTTATTCATATTTCTACTGCGGAAGACTGACCTTCACAGTGGCCGATGAATACTTTCTTTGTAAATCAAAATTTGGAAACTTTGCATGCAGGTTCAATGTTTTCTGGGTGAAGATTTAAATATTGTATAAAGACGCTTCAATGTTTACTTCCAGTGAAAATTTTAGTAATAACTAGCTAACTACTTACCAAGTATTCATTTTTTATCTTTAAAAAATATAATAATAACAAACTAAAACTTTACCAATCGCATGTTAATTACTTATTAACATATTTTTTTTAAATGTTGTCCAGCCACCATGAATTACTGGACTTCCTCCAATATGAATATCGGCATCGGAGCATCTCTTATAATATTTGAATATATGGAAATATAATATTATAATATTTGACTAATATGGAAATATACATCTCTTATACATTGTAGTCACATTAACAAATGCATTGCTGTGAAATCGTCAACGATTACAATTAACAAATAAATCAGGATCAAATTTAAAAGTTAGGTGGGCAACATATAGTGAATTTATAATCCTTGTTTTTTCATTTATTTATTTGCAGTCTTCAAGATCATATTAAATCAATGATGTTCGCTGTATATATGATATAATATGTCTCTGTGTTTGTCTGAAATTTTAACAACTCTGGCCGACATTGATTGATTATGTGAATATTATTTTTTCTATTCTGAATATGTGAAATTCGTTGGAATCTATTCTCGTGTACAAATCCATTATTGTTGTACTTATGCATGGGTTAAATTTGTTAAAATAGATAATAATGTAAAATAATACCTAGACATTGGTTTATATGAAAGGTTTCTAAGCCCATTTTTTTTATTTATTTATCATTATTTTGGGTATTATTATTTTTTCTTAATATTTGTTTATTGTTAAGAATTAAGTAAAGAGTTTTTATTTATTTATTTTTAATAGCTATGAATGCCCACACAGAAAAGAAAGACGGGTCTAGAACCTATGTTAAGATCAGCCTCAAAGTTAATGATAATGAAAAAACACTCTTATAAAAATAAAAATAAAAAATCCCCTGTGAAGATGAGAACCATCCTATGTTGAAAACCTAGACAAATCCAGTCAAGAAAGTTAATTTGGACCCTAGGGAACTTATTGCCAGATTTGGCCGTCCCTGAACGGACGCATCATGAGGGTTGGGCCTTAGTGAACCAATAGCCAGATTTGCCACAGGGTTATTCATAGACATCTTGCCTATTTGTTGCTGCACTTTGATATTGGATGAGGCCGACTGGATTTCCATCTTTGGCTGCAATGTCATGGCAGGGGTTGCTTGGATGACAATGTGTCGCTGCAATGTCATGGGAGTCCATCTGTTGCTGCACTGCCATCAGACTGGGTTCTTGGAAGTGTTGTTAACCAGCCTTTGCAGATGGAGAAAAGTGGGTTCTTGGAAGTGCTGATGACCAGCTTTGCAGCTAGAGAAGTTACATTGGTTGAACGTTTAACACTTCCGGGTTGATGGCCATGACTGTCTCAAGCATAACCAGGATGGGGCCGCGTGCTCTCATGCTTTCAACTGTCCCTCCCACGAGACAGTTACTCCTTACACTCATAACAACGACTCCAAGCTGGCAACGACTTCAAGCTGGCAATTGCGGATGAATAATCATAGGACTGTTGCTTAATTAGTTCTGATAGCTAACCGGTAGGATTTTCAATTCTAACATCCGTCCGCAAATCAGAAGGATGAATAATCAACCCACGGAAAATGCAGAAACTCTATCTAAAATGGGTATATTGTAAGAACTGTATATATGGAACGAAATTGGAATCTGAAAACAAATCTATCCTGGAATCTCCGTCTCCGACATGCAATACAGCCAGGGTTTGAAGTGAAAACCACCAGACGCGATTACGGCAGGAAGGATTGGCGAGAGATGAAGACTCAGGTCCGGACACTGGTTCAAGGGAAAGACGAAGCCACAATGACATTGTCACTGACCGGGCTGATGAGGACATTTCGACAGAAGACAGGGCTTTGGCAACCCGGCCTAGGCCTCGCGGTTCCAAGAACATGCCCAATGTGCCATCGACTGGAATCAGTGAGATCTCAGACAAGATGAAAACTAGTGTACTGGAGGTTACCAGTGGCTTAGATGTCATAGATACACTGGAAGGATTTATCTCTGGTTGCCAGCCCGATCGCTGTAGGGGGATGGTGGATAACACAAGGCAGTTTGAAATTTTCAGTGAATGGAGCATTCCCGCGCGATCCTGATGCTTAATTTCAAAGAGCACTGTATATTATCCACTATTTCCCTAGAGAGACTAGCGGTCGGAGAGTAAAGATATCAACTGCACTCTTCGCAATCATAACGACAACTCCAAGCTGGCAAGTACAGATGAAATATTTCAGTGTATTCCAGTGTAGTTATGACGTCGAAGCCTTTGGAACATCCCATACACAATTTTTTATCGTGTCTGACATCTCTAGGATTCCAATCACAGGAACGTTCGGCTTCTTCCTTGAACCCAGAGGCCTGCCGCACAGCTTTCAGGTTGCCACTGCTGGGTCCTCTGCCTGAAACTCTCTTTATTGGCCATATTTAGTATGCTCAGATTATCAATACTCAGCCTGCAGAGTATTCAATGTGACTGTACATCCAAACTATTGGATTTTAAACAGTTTTAATCCTAAATTTAGCATGCTGTAATGACATTAAATACTTTGTAAAAAGCTGAGTATTGATCGTCTCTCTAGCCAATCTTTTTTTTATTCTCTGGTTCTCCCAAAATCTCTGGCCAATCCTTCCTTTATTCTCTCGTCCTAGCAGATTTGTTTCGGCCATGTTGTTAATTTTTTTTTATAATCAATATCAGTTAGGACCTAGAACTTTCTGATTCTTTATGCGGAATTCGAACATTAATGAATTTATTACCTGACTTCATTTGTTTTTGCAGCAAACCCTTTCTTCAGTCTTCAGCACAGTAAATCCTCAGCTTCAGCCTTCTTTAAAATAGAAAACCCTTTTCTCTCTCTTACCCTATTCCAATACACTCTTTATCAAACGATGGGTATTCTCAAGGTTCCTTTTATGGGTGGAGAGAGAACCGGTTTCCCCAAGACCATTATTCTCCACGTGCCCATCATAGTTGGAGATTCAAGACAATTAGTCTTACATTCTCCCACTTGGCACATATGATAGCTTAACTTTAGATTTATTTTAACAGATTAGACATTAGATGCGCCATAAGTCATATTCATCTTGGTTTTGAGTGGGTCATCATAATATTATAATTAAATAACCTAGTAATGCGAGTCATGACGGTTCCATGTCAATAAAACAACATAGTCCTTTTCATATACCACAACATTAGTAACCTATTTAATTAATCTCTAAGAAATGAGTATGTTCATAAGGTCCAACAATAATGTCCCTTGTGAGAGACTATTCCTGTCATCATACATTTTATTCTCATACATGTACGTACACATTTAGAACAGGATGTATCAAACATAAACATCTTTATTAAGATCTCAAAGTGTCAAATAAAACAAATAACATAATGCGATTTATTTCATAAAAATAGCAACTGTTATGTGCTACGTTCAACACCCATTCTATTAACATGTTCTTTAAATGTCTTTGGTGGTAATCCTTTTGTCAATGGATCTACAACCATGAGGAGTGTGCTTATGTGTTCAATTGACACTCATTGTTTCTGAACTTCTTCTTTAACGGCAAAGTATTTCAGTTCCATGTGTTTAGCACCATTAGAATACTTGTCATTCTTAGAGAAAAATACAGCTGCGGCGTTATCACAATAAATCCTCAGCGGCTTGGCAATAGAGTCGACAACCCCAAGTCCTGAGATAAAATTTCTCAACCACAATCCATGAACCGTGGCCTCAAAGCATGCCACAAATTCAGCTTCCATAGTGGATGAAGCAGTGGTGGTTTGCTTCGCACTTTTCCATGATATTGCTCCTCGAGCTAATAGAAACAAATAACCAAAAGTGGACTTCCTACTATCAACACATCCAACAAAATCCGAATCTGAGTAGCCAATCACCTCTAAATTATCAGACCTCCTAAATGTGAGCATGTAATCCTTCGTTCCCTGCAAGTACCTCATCACTTTCTTTGCAGCTTTCCAGTGATCCAATCCAGGATTAATTTGGTATCTTCCCAACATACCAACTGCAAAACTGATGTCTGGTCTAGTGCAAGTCTGTGCATACATTAAACTTCCTACTGCAGAAGCGTAAGGAATTCCTTCCATCTGTTTTCGTTCCCATTCATTCTGCGGACATTGCATAAGGATGAATTTATCCCCTTTCTGAATAGGGGCATCACCAGCTGAACAATTATTCATTCCGAATCTTTCTAGATTTCTTTCGATATAAGTCTTCTCAGACAATCCCAACAATCTACGTGATCGATCCCAGAATATTTCAATTCCTATCACGTAAGATGCCTCACCCATATCTTTCATTTCAAAATTCATAGAGAGAAACCTTTTGGTTTCATGTAATAAACCAAGATTACTGGTTGCAAGCAATATGTCATCAACATACAAAATCAGAAATATAAACTTACTCCCACTAACCTTCAGATATATACACCGATCAACAGTGTTTTCCTTAAATCCAAAAGAAGTAATGGTATTATGAAACTTAAGATACCACTGCCAGGAAGCTTGTTTAAGTCCATATATTGGTTTCTTAAGTTTGCAAGCCAGGTGTTCTTTTCTTTTAATGGAGAAACCCTCAGGTTGATCCATATAGACTTCTTCCTCTAAACTCCCATTCAGAAAAGCCATTTTCACATCCATTTGGTGCAGTTCTAAATCGTAATGAGCTACCAATGCCATAATGATTCTAAGTGAGTCCTTCTTGGACACAGGAGAGAAGGTCTCTTTATAATCTATGCCTCCTTTCTGAGTGAAACCCTTGGCCACAAATCTAGCTTTATGTCGTTCGATATTACCCTTAGAGTCGCGTTTGGTCTTAAAGACCCATCTGCAACCAACTTTCTTGTATCCTTCGGGAAATTCAACGAGATCCCAAACTTCATTTTGGTACATTGATTTCAATTCATCATTCATGGCATTAATCCATTTAGCAGAATCATTACTTTCTATGGCTTGTGAAAATGAAACCGGATCCTTACACGTTCCTACATCAAAATCTGATTCTTGTAGATAAACCACATAATCATCCGAAATAGCAGACCTCCTCTCCGTTTGAGATATCCTTAATACTACTTCGTGTGGTCCATCTACCATTGGTTCATCGGTGACAGCCTCATTATGGAGTGGTGGTTCATTAATTTGTTGTTCAATACTATTAGGTTGTTTATCAATGATAGGAACAACAATTTCCTTTGAAGCCATAGGTACAGGAACTTGTACCCTAACTTCTTGGATAACCACATTTTGTAATTTCTCACTCCCACTGACTTCACCATTTTCAATGAATCTGGCATGACCGATCTCTACAATTCTCGTACTGTGATTAGAGCAATAAAACCTATACCCTTTGGATTTTTCAGGGTAACCAATAAAATAACCACTCATCGTTCTAAAATCCAATTTATTTTCATGTGTATTGTACAATCTAACCTCTGCTGGACAACCCCAAACATGTAAGTGTCTTAAACTTGGTTTCCTTCCTATCCACAGTTCAAAAGGGGTTTTTGGAACTAACTTACTAGGAACCTGATTTAATAAGTATACAGCGGTCTTAAGAGCATACATCCACAATGACTTGGGTAAATTGGAATTACTTAACATACTCCTAACCATATCCATTAAAGTACAATTACACCTTTCAGCTACACCATTCTGCTGTGGCGTTCTAGGCATAGTATACTATGCACATATGCCATGATTTTCAAGGAGTTTAGCAAATGGGCAAGGGCACTGCCCTGGTTCATCATACTTTCCATAGTATTCACCACCTCTATCAGATCTGATGATTTTTACTTTTCTGTCTAATTGCCTTTCAACCTCAGTAGTATATACCTCAAGGGCATCCACCGATTGAGATTTTTCATGCAGCAAATAGACATAACCATAGCATGAAAAATTGTCAATAAAGGTGATAAAATACTTTTCTCCACCAAAAGATGGATTGTCAAAAGGCCCTCAAATGTCTATATGGATAATCTCAAGAAGCTCAGTACTTCTTGTGGCACTTTTTTTGGTGTGTTTGATTTGTTTTCCCTTAATACAATCTACACACACTCCAAGATCAGAAAACTCTAAGTTCAAGAGAATCCCATCTTTTACTAATCTAAGTAACCTTTCTCTGGAAATATGTCCCATCCTTTTATGCCACAAGTATGAAGAATTTTCATTCATGAGACTACGTTTAATACCGACATTATGATGTAGGGTAAGAATAGTTTCAGCAAATTGATTATCGAGTTTTAATTTGTACAAACCATCAGAAAGAATGCCCAAACCAACAAAAGAGGTACTCTTAAACAAACTGAAACTTTTATTTCCAAAATTACAGAAGTAACCATCAATATCAAGTGTGGGCAAGGAAATTAAATTTCTGGAAATAGAAGGAACATATAGAGTGTGAAACAAATCCAAATGATAACCAAAATCTAGAAATAAACGATAAGTCCCAATGGCTTCAACTGGAGCTTTAAACCGATTTCCCATGAATAGAAAATTCTCATTTGGATTTGTGGTCTGGGTTGTAAGGAATCCGTGCAGGGTAATCCAAATGATAACCAGAATCTAGAAATAAACGATAAGTCCCAATGGCTTCAACTGGAGCTTTAAGGCGATTTCCCATGAATAGAAAATTCTCATTTGGATTTGTGGTCTGGGTTGTAAGGAATCCCTGCAGGGTATTAGAAACATGAGTAGTAGCCCCAGAGTCAATCCACCAAGTATTAGAAAGAACTCTAGTTAGGTTTGATTCGAAACAAACAGAAACGAAATTCATACCTTTCTTTTCGAACCATTCCTTACGTTTCAGACAGTTTTTCTGATAGTGTCCTGACTTTTTACAAAAGTGTCACTTATCATTGTTCATTTCCTTCTTATAAGTCTGAGAACCTTGATTAGGCTCATTAGTCTTGGATGGTGTTCGCTTCATGCCCTTTCTAGGATTTTTCCCTTTCCTTTCGGCTCCTTAAGTTGTGAAATGAACTGAATGTTGTCCATGTTGCTTAAGTCTTGCCTCTTCTTGATTGAGCATACCAACCAACTCATTCACATTCCACTTATCCTTAATAGTGTTATAGTGAATCTGAAATGGCCCATACTGAGGAGGTAAGGAGTTTAAACTGAATTGCTCAAGAAAGAACTCATCCACATTCATCTCAAGAGTCTTTAATTGAGCAGCCAAGTTTGTCATTTCAAGGACATCCTCATGCATTCCACGCATACCATCAAACTTCATGGTGGTAAGCTTAGCCATCAGTGTCCGAGCAAGAGACTTGTCTACAGTTTTGAAACGCTCTTCCACAGATTTCAGAAATTCTTTAGCATTTTCAATATTAGGAAGAGTTGACTTAATGTTGTTTGCTACAGTCATCCGCATAAACTTAAGGCTCATTCTATTCGATCTTTCCCATGCTTTGAATGTAGATTTTTCATCTGCACTGCTGTCACTAGTAATAGTAACCGGTTTTTAAGATTCAAGTGCTACATCCAGATCTAGAACACCGAGGTGAAACTGAACCTGTTCTTTCCAATCTGAGAAATTCATTCCATTCAGGATCGGGACAGAAGAGGCATGCGAATGCAGCAAAATAGGGACGGATACTGCAATCATAGATACATTCTTGTGACATTAATGCTAAGAGTTATAAATAATTTGAAAAACATGGTTAAACAATAGAGAATAGTATTACCACGACCTACCTTTGGGATAATATTATGGTAAACTATTAACAACTATGGTGATTTTTGAAAAAAAAACATGGTTAAACAATAGAGAATAGTATTACCGTGACCTACCTTTGGGCTAATCTTATGGTAAACTATTAACAATTATGGTGATTTCCTTTCACCTAATAGGACTAATTGATAAAATATTCACAACTAAGTAAGTATGTTACCTTTGAGTATCCATACTAGCCTCAATCGTGAATACCCATCAACCATCCTACTCCAATTAATTAATCTTTCAAAAATTGGTGCACCTTTGGGTCAACCTAATATTCTTGTGACTAAATAATTGCGATTTGCAGAGTCATTATTTTAACACCAGGGAAAATAAGCATTAAATTTCGATAATTTGACTTAATATCTACGTATCTTTCCGGTTGGGCTACTTTGGTGGCTACCAAACCGTATCTTAATATAGACCTTAAATCAATGTAATGACTTTGCATATTGAATGAACAGTAATGTGTTTTACCATAGTAAAATAAAACATTCTATCATATTTCACTATAACAAAAAGAAAGCATTCACTATAATAGAGTAAAAGAAAAAAAATTCACTATAATAATTATACTTATAATAATTATATTTACGGGAAACTAAAACTTGGTCGAGTTTTCACCTTTCTGTAACAGCTAGATTCATTAACAATTAATTTTGTCTATAATTTGCACATTATATACCCTAATTTCATACAGTGGCTTTCAACCTGTCTATTACTATGTATTCATGAAACTGATCTATCACTCTGCATTCACAAAACTGATATATGATTTCACACGATACATTTCTCAGATAAAAATTTATGGAAAGAGAAAAGAAAGTTCTATACACACGCTCTGATACCACATGTTAAATTTTTTTTATAATCAATATCAGTTATTTGATTACAGGACCTAGAACTTTTTGATTCTTTACCAGCATCATATAAAGCGGAATTTGAACATTAATGAATTTATTACTTGGCTCCATTTATTTTTGCAAATATTTGACTGCTTCAGATCTTCAGATCAACAAACCCTTTCTTCAGTATTCAGCACAGTAAATCCTCAGCTTCAGCCTTCTTTAAAATAGAAAACATGTTTCTCTCTCTTACCCTATTCCAATACCCTCTTTCAGATATCAAACGATGGGTATTCTGAAGGTTCCTTTTATGGGTGGAGAGAGGACCGGTTTCCCCACGACCGTTATTCTCCACATGCCCATCATAGTTGGAGATTCAAGACCATTCCCCTGAATTCGTTAGCAAGAACTCTGTGAAAACGTAACTGCTGCCAGCACATGCGTCTCATCATGTGGGTGATTAAAAACTGATTTAGGAAATTATTCTTACACATGTAGGCTGGCTCCTTTAGTTTTCACTTCAAACTCTCAGCTATAAAGAGACCCGCCGCATCCCAGATCGATCTAAATAGCACCTTTGTTTTCTTTTTCTACAACCTCATTCGATATATAAATTTATGAGAATAGATCAGTTTTAGTTAGGGTTTCCCATTTCCATTGGGTCGTTGGGTCAAATTATGAGACTAGATCAGTTTTAGTTAGGGTTTCCCATTTTGATTGGGTTTTTCAGTCGTGTACTTAGGCCTTTAATGAGTGTAGATGACTCTTCATGGATGTGATTTTCCATTGGCCATTAGAATTAGAGGTGGAGGTGAGGTTAGATGTTGGTGATCATTAACCAGCCTCAAAATAACGATTGTAGCCTAGGCTCATTGCTGGCAATTGGATCTTAAAGTGTTGAGATCCAACTACTAGCAATGAGTCGACGGGAGCAATCATTGCTCTACCAGAGGCTCTTTAATTTTGGATGAAGTCTTAATTAAGGAATTGTTACCCTAAGATTTCCTCACTTTATGGATTGTGTGTGAATCTCTATGTGGATCGTGCTTAGGAAGATTTGAATTAATTAATTAAGGGTCACAATGGTACATTGTCAAATTTGATCACATTATGCTGCTTTGATATTGAAGATTAGTCATATTTTTGTTAGTGGAATTTGATAATGAAAATGGGTTATTAATGTGAATTATATTTATCTATTTATCATTATAAACTTTCTATACCTAAATTTTACCTTTGGTTACAATTTTTCAATATTTAAACTTAGGCTTAAACAATTCAGTTTATTAGATATAACTCTTGGTTAAATTTAATCAACTAATCACTAAACTTTAAATTTTATATTTATTTATTTTAAATAAAAACTTTATACTACTTAACTTTGATCTTTGGTTTTCTAATATTTCTTTTGTGTAATATTTTTAAGTTAAAAGAATTTAAGTTAGTTAAAACTTTAATACAATGACGTTGTGAATGTTGCTAGGCATAGTGGTTTTATTTTTCTCACATTTTGCTCCATAGAGTTGTAGTAAAGGTTTCTTTTAGCCTCTTTTGTAAAAATGATTTCTAGATGACAAAAATCAAGGGATTTTTTTGTAAGTTGTAATATGCATGTAACATATTGCATTGCAAACACACTCTTTCGTAGTCATCCTATTGTTGATTGAAGTTCTACCCCTTAAACTTGAGCATAATGGACTATGGGAGTCGAGAATAATGGACTATGAGAGTCTCTTATGGGCGCCCGCACGAAGCTTCTACCCAATTATGATGCAATGGAAGCATGGAAGCGGGATAAATCAACAACGCGCATGCACCTAGTCGATGCGCGCACACAATTTCGCTTCAGACTCATGAACCGCCACACCGGATTTCCAGCGTGGGAAATAAGAGCGCACACACACCTCAGGATGCGCACACACATTTGGTCGCAAGCATGGGTTGGGCGCGATAGCAAACAAGGACGCATGTGCATCCCTGTGTATTAAAAAAACAAAACAGTTTGTATTGATTTGCAACCCATGAGCGCGCAAGGAGGAGCCAAATTCCACCCCAAGCAGAGGAATTCGACCCCCAAAGAGCCCAACCAACTTGTGCAAATCACCTAAAATGACACTAGAGTAAGGCAAATAGAGTAGGAATGCAATTTTTTTTGTTTATTTCATTGTTTTTATCATTAGAGGAAATTTCAACTCAAAATGGGCCTCCTAAAATAAATTAATAAAATAATAGTTAAAATAATAAAATAATATTTATTAATTTTGGATGAAGAAAAGAAAAAAAGTACTTCTTTGTTTGTATTTTCGACATATCTCCCCATGTTTTTACTCAAATTTCGATCGAGAGAGCTCGTTGGATGCGGAATTAAATTTCGCATCCAACGAGTACCCACTCAACATACTTTTGATGGAGCCTGCTACCCCAAAAACAAGAAATTCCTGGAAAAAAAAACATGATGATGATGTCATCATCACATTTTTTTCAGGTATTTCTAGTTTTTGGGGTAGCGGGGTCCATCAAAAGTATGTCGAGTGGGTACTTCTTGGATGTGGAATTAAATTCCGCATCCAACGATCTCTCTCAAATGAAACTTGAGTAAAACCATGGGGAGATATGTCGAAAATACAAACCAAAAAAGTAGTTTTTTTTATGATACCTATCCACAAATTTATATTAAAAAAGTGTTTAAGACCTCTACGGTATTTCAATTTTAAATCAATTTCATTGGATAGCACATGATGACATGGAATTTGAGTTAAAGTTAAAAGGCCCATTTTGAGTTGAAATTTCCTCTAATGTGCTTTTAAAATAAAATACAAAATTAAAAAGAAATTGAAAATCAATTGAAATGGGCAAAAATTGATACTGCACGTACAAATTACCTAACCACAATGACGAATACCAATGAACCATCTGAAGAAATGAATGAAACAAACCAAACAGAGGACCCAAACCCCAAATTAAATGAAGAAGAAAAACCCAAAGATGAATTACATGGGGATTTAAACCAATTAAGAATTTTGAGTGATGAATTGAAGAACACGAGGGAACCCTCTCGAGTTTCCCTCGTCACATCAATACAAAACATTATAGAATCTATCAACATTGCCCATAGTGAGATAACTATTTTGAGCAAATATAGGGCTTGAATGAGATAGCATTATAGCACTAGTATATCCAAAGAGGATATTAAAAACCTAAATATCACAAAAGCCCAAATGTGGAGCAAATTTACAGATCCTAAAATAGGACAACCTCTAGATGTGAGGAAGAGGTGAGTTTGCATGGACTAGTGTAATTACCAGCCGTGGAGAGAAAAATGGAGGAAGAGACGGTTCATGGTATTCGACAAGCCTCCATGCAACAATGTTGAGGTCCCATAGTATTTTCTCAGGAAAATATGGACTGATTTTGTATTAGGGTTCCATGTGAACTACTTCGACATCACTAAGTTCCAGGGAATCGATTTTGGCTCAGCCCAAGATCGACCTCATGCCCACCGAAACCCACTCAGAGGACCTGTTGCACCTAGGAGAGAGCCAAACTTGCCTCCTCAACCCCCTGGGTTAGGTAGTGGGATAGATGAGATCCATGAGCTCGTCAGACGTGCCACACATCACCTTCTCAGGCATATCGAATTTGTGGCTATGTCCATGTAGAGCGAGGGAGAGCAAATACAGGTGGCAGCCAGGTGGATGGCTTCTAGCTCGACAGGACCAGTGCCACATTGTTGTTTTCATTATGGGAATCCATGCCAAGTTCCCACGTAGGAGCATGGCACACAGAGCTACCTACACTAGGTTAGTCATTATTTTATTTAATGTCATAATTTCTAATAAATTTAACTTAGAATCACATGTTGATGACTTGATTTTTTTAATGTACAGCTATTCAGTTCCAAGCCTCCAACACACAGGTGGGAGGACGTTGGTTCCTTCAACCTAGATGGAGCCGAGGCACCTGCTGAGAACATCGCGACCGCATACACATAGGTAGTTTTCTTTTAGTAATTAAATTTAATGTTAGTAGTAATTGGATGTTAATCATCACATATTTATTTAAATTGTTGACCCATATTTAGTTAAATTTTATAATTGAATCTAAATATGTTTATGCAAATGAATAGGTGTCTGCAAGATTGAGTGACCAGCCATCCCCACCAGGGATCAGCAGATCCCCTTGTGAGCAGGTATCTTGTGATGGCTTAGATTCATATAGTTATATTTTTTATGTACTAATACACGATGACATGAATATGTATGTAGGTCCCACCACATATGCATGTCGGTGTCACTATCTCTCCACCGACTGCCTTTTTCCCACCATATATGCCAGATATAGCCCTAGGCATATATGTCCCTTTCCTTACATCCCTCCCCACCTCGTTCCATCCATCCCTTGTCTTCCACCCACCACTACACTTCCATCCATCCCCCCTCCCCACCCTGCCCCACCCATTCACCCCCTCCCTTATAGTTTCCCATGTTTCCACTCTCCCCCCTCTGACCAAATTACACCATCCATCCACATTCACCCTTCCCTCCACCCCATCCCAGACCTCATCCCTCTCCTCCATATACCCCCACCACCCTCATTTTCTCTTCCAGGGTGGCCCATTCCATTCTACAGCCAGCTGGACTTTATCATCGTACATCGCCACTTCGCCCACTCCAATCCATGCCCTCTCCCATCGTGCCCCATAGTGTTGTAGCCAACATCAATGTAGCTACATCCTCTGCTATGCCATCCACCCTAACATAAGAGTAGGTTGTACAGCCCACTACTCTACCTGCCACCCCCAAGGAGCAGTCAATTGCTCCACCTGCTAGCCCCTAGGACTAGCCTAGTGTGTTCACAATGAGATTGATTAGTTTATGAAAATATCATTCAATATTAATGAAAATTAGCATAGTAGTAAATTTTATGAGTTTTCTTACTGTTTAAATGTTGTAGGGTGGCATTGATGAGAGACTTGGATCACAAGGGAGGGTAGCCCGCTCACCACTTATGGTCTTGTCTCAGGTGATCTATTTAAAATTTCAAAACATAATTTTGATATTTAAATTGTGTTTTATACTTGTATAATTTCCTGTAGGAGTTGACATTTGATTGTTGTCATTTCATAGCCCAAGGGGAAGTGGTCGAAGCAACCACGTGAACTGAGCTTCCTCTAGCTCGAAGAAGAGGAAGATCTATTTTGGATTTGGACCTGGGAGATCCGAGGGTGGGAAGGAGGATTGAGAGAGCCTCCTATGTACATTAGCCATGATGTGGCATTTTGGCACGAGTTGCCATATTTTTTATAAGGCACAAGTTGCCATATTTTATATATGATTGGATATTTTTGTATATTAATAGATCATTTTTTACTTCTTTCCAATAGTATTTTACAATTGATGCGCTTGCAATACTTATTGTTGACGAAGCAATAAAGTCTGTAATCTCATAATAAAATGCATAAAAAAATTAACAATGTAGGTTAGTTAACAAAAAAATAAACAAATGCATAAAAATACAGTCTTATTCATTTTCCAATTTGCAATAGAAAGAACTTGCCTGCATTTGGTATTTACATAGTAATTCTAACCTTTTTTCTTCTACTCCATTTTCTATCCTTGACTAACCCTAGGACTGCCTATCAAACTAGACTGTAATACTACCTATTAGGCATCCATAAGACACACCTAAACCATTCTATTCTAGCCTAACCCTTGCTAAAACCATTGCCCTAGACTCCTACCTTTCCCTTTCTCTAAAGCAAGGCTTATTCCTTTCATTTCCACACTACTTAAACCCCCACGACTCTCCCTATATCTTTGATTGTAATATCCATTTTGGACAGCCCTAGAACACCACTAACTCGTCCTAAGCTTCCCTAACATATTCACTATAATATCCTATTTAGGGCATCCCTAATAGCCTTCTTACTCACCTATCATATCCTAAGGTCATTTCCTTGGCTTCCTATCTTACCCACTGACTAACGCCTCACCTCAAATTTGTCAATAACCCAATTTAAAGTGGCACAAAGACACCCTAAAGGGACTATATATAAACAATCATTCCCAGCCATACTTAACCAAATTTGACAATGGTATATAAACATCCATAACTTGGAAAAATACTATAAAAGTCCTTGAATTTCCTGCAAGTCATCGTGTCATCAAAATCCAAGTGAATATACTTCTTATCATTCCTACTTGACTTGAAATTACATCTTGGACTATCATAAGAAATTTTACTTGGCTGGAAATTACATCTTGGACTGTCATAAGACAGTTTACTTGACTGGAAATTTGATTTGGTTTACCAGTCCCATTGGCTTGGAAACTTGTCACTTATAAAATTGTTTATCACTGATGTTTACTTAAACAGATTGTACCTCTGTCCTGGTTAGCTAAAAACTAAAATATAGGACTGTCATAATGGTAAATGGTTGGCTGGAAATACTTTTATGTCAGTTGCAAGAGAGGTTGAATTTGTACGATATGATGATAATGTTCCATTACACCATCCCTCTCCTCCATATACCCCCACCACCCTCATTTCCTCTTCCACGGTGGCCCGTTCCATTCTATAGCCAGCTGGACTTTATCATCGTACATCACCACTTCCCCCACTCCAGTCCATGCCCTCTCCCATCGTGCCCCCTAGTGTTGTAGCCAACATCGATGTGGCTACATCCTCTGCTATGCCATCCACCCTAACATAAGAGTAGGTTGTACAGGCCACTACTCTACTTGCCACCCCCAAGGAGCAGTCAATTGCTCCACCTGCCAGCCCCTAGGACTAGCCTGGTGTGTTCACAATGAGATTGATTAGTTTATGAAAATCTCATTCAATATTAATGAAAATTAATATAGTAGTAAATTTTATGAGTTATCTTACTGTTTAAATGTTGTAGGGTGGCATTGATGAGAGACTTGGATCACAAGGGAGGGTAGCCCGCTCACCACTTATGGTCTTGTCTCAGGTGATCTATTTAAAATTTCAAAACATAATTTTGATATTTAAATTGTGTTTTATACTTGTATAATTTCTTGTAGGAGTTGAAATTTGATTGTTTTCATTTCAAAGCCCAAGGGGAAGTGGTCGAAGCAGCCGGGTGAAGTGAGCTTCCTCTAGCTCGAAGAAGAGGAAAATCGATTTCGGAGTTGGACCCGGGAGATCTGAGGGTGGGCAAGAGGATTGAGAGAGCTTCCTATGTACACTAGCCATGATGTGGCATTTTGGCATGAGTTTCCATATTTTGTATAAGGCACAAGTTGCCATATTTTATATATGATTGAATATTTTTGTATATTAATAGATCACTTTTTACTTCTTTACAATAGTATTTTACAATTGATGCGCTTGCAATACTTATTGTTGATGAAGCAATAAAGTCCGTAATTTCATAATAAAATGCATAAAAAGTTAACACTGTAGGTTAGTTAACAAGAAAATAAACAAATGCATAAAAATGCAGTCTTATTCATTGTCCAAATTGCAATAGAAAGAACTTTCCTGCATTTGGTATTTACATAGTAATTCTAACCTTTTTTTTTCTACTCCATTTCCTATCCTTGACTAACCCTAGGACTGCCTATCAAACTATACTTTAATACTACCTATTAGGCATCCATAATACAAACCTAAACCATTCTATTCTAGCCTAACCCTTGCTAAAACCCTTGCCCTAGACTCCTACCTTTCCCTCTCTCTAAAGCAAGGCTTATTCCTTTCATTTCCACACTACTTAAACCCCCACGACTCCCCCTATATCTCTGATTGTAATATCCATTTTGGACAGCCCTAGAACACCACTAACTCATCCTAAGCTTCCCTAACATATTCACTATAATATCCTATTTAGGGCAGCCCTAATAGCCTTCTTACTCACATATCATATTCTAAGGTCATTTCCTTGGCTTTCTATCTTACCCGCTGACTAACGCCTCACCTCAAATTTCTCCATAACCCAATTTAAAGTGGCACAAAGACACCCTAAAGGGACTGTATATAAATAATCATTCCCAGCCATACTTAAACAAATTTGACAATGGTATATAAACATCCATAACTTGGAAAAATAATAGAAAAGCCCTTGAATTTCCTGCAAGTCATTGTGTCATCAAAATCCAAGTGAATATACTTCTTATCATTCCTACTTGACTTGAAATTACATCTTGGACTGTCATAAGAACTTTTTTACTTGACTGGAAATTTGATTTGGTTTACCAGTCCCATTAGCTTGGAAACTTGTCACTTATAAAATTGTTTATCACTAATGTTTACTTAAACAAATTGTACCTTTGTCCTCGTTAGCTAAAAACTGAAATATAGGACTCTCATAATGCTAAATGGTTGGCTGGAAATACTTTTATGTCGGTTGCAAGAGAGGTTGACTTTGTACGATATGATGATAATGTCCCATCAACACCACTAACATGCTTTAACCACATGCATAATTGAAATCAAAACATCCCATAATGCTAACGTCCCATAAAAATTTTCTTCCTTGACAAATAAAAAATGTAACAAGTTCATGAATACGTGTATTCTATAATGATCTATTGAGCACTTGCAATTTTAACGAGATATTGTACTTGTTGCAATTTTTATGATGTAAGGGTTAGCATTCATAACCTAGGGTTTAGAACCCATGAGGAAACCCTAACCCTAACTAAAGTTTAAAGGTTAGCATGCATAACCTAGGATTTACAATCAATGAGGAAACCTTGACAGGTAATATCTTCTTTAAGGAAGCCCTAATAGCCTTCTTACCCACCTATCATAGCCTAGGGTCACTTGCTTTCCTTTGTATCTTGTCATCCCTACTGATCCTTCCTTTGGTAGCGACTTGTTCTCTTTGGGTGTACAATCATGGTTTGAAGCGTCATTTTGGCTAGCAAGTTGCTTTTATTTCAATGGATTTTTCTTAGTCGTCATCTTGATGGCCTACACAAGTGCATGATGACCTATCCAAAGGTCTGCACTTAGGATATCTATCAAAATAAACACCACTAAAGTTTACTTAACAAATTGTTAGGGTTTTCCTCGTTAGGGTTTATAAACCCTAATTGTCTTTCATCATAGAAGCACATGGCATTTCAGACAAGTCTAGCACCAGTTTCAACGTCAACATGTCTATCCTAGGATGATTCCTCAAACCCTAGGTCTTTGTCTATTACATCAACAAAAGCAACAAGACCTCCATGGAAAATCAACTAAACTTAAAAAAATCTTCTTCTAAGAAAGGAATCGAAAGAAGCTCGAGACTTATCAAGTTAAGTTTTCCATGGTATTTCCCTAACCTCCATGTATCACACAAGAACAAGACTACAATATCACCAAAGACATTAGCTCTTTTCTTTGTATCTTCTACAGGGTTGGAACCCTAATTCTACCTCCTTTTCCTTGACAACAAGAGCTATAGATTCTGCAAGACAACCATCAATTCCTCTAGTATTATATCTCCTTCTCCAAGGTTTACTTACATATATAAACCGTAGTGTCATTATGCATATCCAAGTTTCATCATGTAATGCATTCCTCCTCTAGTTGTGTACCACATCTTCTTGTTCCCAATGCTCCTTGACATATGTGTTAGAGGTGGTTGCAATGCTGCAATGATTATCCTCAATATGTGTGCCAAGGTGGTTACTATGCTCATTTGTTCTCCTCAACATGTGTGTGAAGGTGGTCACTATGGTCCAATATTTCACTTATCTTCATCCTAATATCACAAAGCAACCAAACAAAATAAACCCTAGTCCAAGTGTACGTTAACACCGTGAAGATACATACCTTTAGGGCACTCTTTCCAAGCATATAACATATCTAGAACCTCTTATTACAACAAATTACAACATCAATGAATCCACTGAGAAAAACCCTTGTTTACGAAACCGATGCACATTGGAGCCATTGGGCCATGCAAACGTAGTGGAGAGGGAACCCTAGAGGTAATGGCATGCCAGGAGACCAATGGAGTCAACGGCTCATCGATCCAACCTTTGGTTGCTAAGTTATGTCAAGTCGCAAGTCGCATGAAAATGCCATTCAGGGACACTTGGTCACTCTCGGTACGAGAGTGAAAAACCAAACGGAGTAGCAAGATTGCATGCCATTGGCTCCAACAGGTGTGTATGGCCAATGCCAACATGGGAACACCACCAAGACTGGAATGGAGGATGTTTTTCAGATTTGACCCACCAATGCGAGAGTTGCATTGAAGGAAATTGAGCAAAACTCTAGTTTACGAAACCGATGCACAGTGGAGTCACTGGCCCATGAAAATGTGGTGGAGAGGGCCCACTAGAGGTAATGGCATGCCAGGAGACCAATGGAGTCGAAATCTTGTCGATCTGACCTACGGTTGTTGAGTTATGTTGAGTTGTAAGGCGCATGAAAATGTCATTCATGGAGACTTGGTCACTCTCGGTCCGGGAGAAAAAAACCAAATGGAGCAGCAAGATTGCATGTTGCTGGCTCTGACAGGTGTGTATGGCCAATGCCGATATGGGAACACTAAACAATTTGAATTTAACAAACATAGTAATAATTGAAATTTACCTGCATCACCTTTGGATTCAAAATATTCCTTCATTAATTTGTTACATTGCCAATTGATAGTGCATTTGGGAAACTTACCTTCAAGGCATGACATGCAACTTTCATCCACATGGATACATCTAGGAGTCCTTTTTCTTACAGTAGACAGTCGAGGTAGGGAAGGTGGACATGAGCTATGGATCCCAGGGCTTCTTTGTTGTTATGAATCATTCACATGTTGGTCAATATTGGGAGTGTGCTCGACATGGTTGTGGTATTCTGGAAGAGATTGCAAATTGATCATTGCTCCTAGGTCCAACGCTTCATACTCAACGTCTCTCAATACACCTATGTCTTCAAGAGCTTCAACATGGCTCATTGATGGATTGTTGGTTGGAGACTGTGTTGATGTTGGAACTTGATTTGGGTCTGTTGGGCACAACCATTTCATCGGTGCTTTTGAAGTAGAGGTTGTTATGTCATCAACTCTACTAGGATCTGATTCAACTCCTCTTGAGCTCTCAGAATCCTTTCATTTTCTCATTTAACAGATTCCATTTTAGATTTTAAGTCTTTTAATGTTTGTAAAAGTTCTGAGGAATTAGTGGTTATGTCTTCTTGTATAGGGTCTCTTTGTAAGTTTTCTTGTTCAGTAAAGGGAGATTCCTCTTCTGCATATTCCTCTAGTCTTTCCGTACCTGTTGTTAAACTCAGAAACAATTTCTCTATTGAATAACATTAAAAGAAAGCAACATCAGCAAAATAATTTAAATTCACTATTTCATAAAAGCAAGTTGGGCTTCATCAAGGCCTAGTCTTTGAACCTTGTGCTCTGATACCACATGTCAAAACCCCAAATTTTCACAAAAAATTAATTTTTTTTAATGTAACATAAATTGTCTATAGTCGCAGTTTGATAACTACTAGTGGCTAGCGTAAAAATGAAATAGTTACCAAAAGTAGTGATTAACTTCAAACACATAAAAATTAATACCAATTTAATTTTGATATGTTAGGTATATCACCTGCATTCGGTTAATTATAGCTATACTGATGATTTGATTTTGTCAAGTAGGTGAGAAGTCATGTTCTAAACTGGGGCTTACTTAGCAATTGCTAACTCAGCTCGATTTCTGAATCTTACAGGTTCAACAAGTAAATTTTGAACAAGTACGAGTTTATTAAAGCGTTAATCCCAGATATAATTCCTTAGCATATATAAAATGCTAGAGTAAATTTTGCTTCATAGAGTTCAAGGATACTACAAGGTAAAGTAACTTTTCTTTACTTGTTTTGCAACTATGAAATTATTTTATGTTTATGTCGTAACGACCAATATCCTTGTCATACTATATGTCTTTCACCAGCATGACTTCTACTTCAGATATTTTTCTTTCCAGCTATAAGCTAAGTTACTTACAAGTTCTACATAGAGCTCAAGATTCAATATAACAACACTTTTGCAGAAACAATATATTCCTTCCATTGCTATTTTCTAATATCTTGAACACTGATTATAAGCATGAAAAATAAATCTAAGGCCTTCAAAGCAAAGATTACAATAGAACCCTTAGCTCTACTTTTGATTCTACCCTAGTAGAGATGAATTATCAGTTACAGTTATAAATATCTACTTGCATAAAAAGTCATTGGGCTTAAATTTTGTCCTTCCAAGTTCATCATATCACAAGTAATGTAGTAAAATTTCATTATCATATCATTTATAATACTACTAGTATTTTTATCTTTAACTTTATATAGTCTTACCACCTTGTAAAATACCAAGTGTGATCTAAATAATTGTTTGGTTTAAGATGAGTTGGGTCCTTTATGGAAATAAAAAAGATTACTAACTTCCAAGGAGTCTTTCCACCATAACAAGTTGTTTATATTATTGTCAACTTACAACAATTGTAGAGTCATGCTTGTGTAGGGGGTACTCCCTATCTTTTTACTTATTAAAAGTGAATCTAGGATAATGCCCTTGTCAGATTTGTTTACATAACCCTAACTTAAACATAGCATTGTTTCTATTTAATAAAAAGTTTGTAAGAAGACTCATTATGAATGATAGTGAAAAAGGTCAAAAGTATAACTCGTGTATTGATTTTCCACTTACATACTTTTATCAATAATGGATCTTAATGTTATCCAATGCAATTGATAATAGTTTATATACGATTCCAACATTGAATAAATATAGTGATAATGAGAAGCAAATGATAAGAATGATTTATTAATAAACATACTATGGGATATCATGAATAGTTGACTTCACCGAAAGGTTGATTGGAATGTTAACATAATTGGCAAAGATATGAGGTCAATACATAAAAATTATTATTGTATTCATGAGTTAAATTATTTGCAATAATTTGGTTTCCCGACAGTGTAGTATAAACTATACCATTCGACCCACTGCGGACTGAATAATTTGGTGGGCACATGGAGCAGCCGCCCACCATGCAAAGTTCAATTTATAAACTCCAAAGGAAACCCTACCCTCCTCATTTACTTCTACGGTTTTGTCTCTCCAATATGTGGTTTTTTTGCGGCCATGAGAGGCTCACAGGTTCAGCATGTGACAAACCTTAAGTTTGTAGTTTAGTACTCTATCATTGTGTAGAGTTTAAGAGTTCACTATTTTCTAATCATGATCTCATTTTGGAAGATTAGGAACACCATGAGAGTGGTTTACTTATCTCTGCCAGTTGTTTAGAGGGCTGGGCATAGTGTTACCCCTGTCTCTGCTCATGGTTTGCTCCTTCGTTGGTGTAAACTATAATAAGTACCTCGCTACCTTTCTTGCCATTTGGGCACGAGGGTTTGATTTTCCAAAGTGAACTCCTTGTTTTGGTTTAATTACCTCCTCAGATCCAGTTTTTCTTGCCTTCATGTATACATTTTACCATACTTTTATTTATAAATTTCAAGTTATATTTATAGTAATAGAATACACACTTTCTAATTATATTCTTCGTTCTTTGCTTGCAGGTTACAGTTTGTCATTAAGATTGGAAGAATCCTCTCCAACATTAGATTGACTTGAAGACCATACGGGTAAGCCCCGGTTAAAACATGGCATCTCCCTACTTGCAATGGTTAAGGGAAAAAGGGTTTTCATTTGGAAAGGAAGCACGGCTTCGGTTCCTCCATTGTTTAGATATTTAGCTTCAGTTAATACTTAGTTTTTATTGTTAAAACCCTTTCTTGTTGCAGGGTAGCTCCGGCTTCTATGCCGTGACTTGTATTTTTCTTTTCTTGACTTTCAAAAAGGATTTATAGCCCCTTTGGCTAAGTAATATCATGCTCTATTTCTTAAAGTAAAGAGGTTCTTCTTGTTCTCATGGTTTTTGATTGACCTCTCTTTCGAATACCATGTTATTTATACTTTATCTTACAAAATATATTACTATAACTGAGGTTGTTTTTCTTCACTATCAGTGATGTAGAATTACTGTTAAGGATTTATCTTGTAAATAAATTAATTTATTGTGAATACTGTAGCTTAGTCATAAAGTAAAATTTATAAATTTATAATTATCACTTAGGATGGATTATCTAGGGTTTACTCGGAGAGAACCCTTGTATAGATGTATCAATGGTTTCTATTTACTTCTATTTTGTTATTACAAGAGTAGTGATGTTATTTAATCTCTTTATGAATTATTTAAAAATAAAAATAAAAGGGTTTATAATATACTATAAGTTATTGAGATAAGACTCTAACGAGTCCAATGCATATTTTATAGTCTTCTAGTTAATTTTTTTACTCACTTATCATAGTCTAGGTTTAAAATTTTTATAAATTAGTTTATGCAAGATTAAAGAAAATCTAGGGTTTGGACCCTCAAGTTTATCTTGCACACAGTATATAACTATCTGGTAATTATAATTAATTCCTGATTAGGTAATTTCTTAGTTTTATTATATATTATGTTTATAGTTACATTTGAATTTGTTTACTCCGCTGTAACTTAGAAACTCTTCAGAACTTGTAAAGATTATAATAATAACTCTGTAATCTCTGTTTACTTTTTAAAATAGATGGTTTGTAACGTAAATATTTTTTGTTTTACACTAAATAATAGTTTAAGATAATAGATTTTTTGTTTAAAGGATACACTGTGTGGTTATTAACTTGTTATATACCCAACTGTATCTTCCATAAGCTTTATTTATATCACTATACTCTAGTGTAGTCTATTGTTTCTTTTCCAACATTTTTACTTAGTTATACTCAGTTAAATAGTAAACATAAATAACCATAACACTGTTCTTTACATAATAATTTACACATTGAATAAATTACTCTGCTATTTACAGATACAAAACCCTATCTACTATTTTCAATCTCGTATAAATTTATTTCATCTACTTAAAGCATTCTAGGTGTGCTAGAGTATGACATGGTTTCAAGGTGTGGAAAAACACAATCTAGAAACTTATTTTCATTCTAACACATTATTTTCTAAATCAATTTCATTTCTTTAACAATCTAATAAGAATACTAGTTCTAACATTTCACAAACTAAATTTTAACATTCATACACCAGTCAAACTAAGATTTAATTAACTAACACAATAAAAAAAAATAACATAGAACCTATTGAGGATAGACGACAACAGCTTTAGGAGGTCGTTCCTCCCTACCAAACTCTTGGAGAGAACTCAAAAAAAATTTCCTCAGGACCCTCGAGCTTGTTCCTGGTCTTTTTTAACTGAGAACTGGTGGAGAGTGCAAACAGGAGAACGCTCTGTCAACTAACTAGTTCAATATCTCAGTAAACACTCTGCTCTCAGCAGTATGATCTTTGACTTAAAAGCTGTAACTAGATCAATCAGCAATTATCCCCTCAAACACTTTCCAGATTTCCCTTCCATTGAATTTCTCTGAAGTACATTCATTCAACCTGAATGATCACTTCTCTAGAATGAGAAGCCTCATCTCTCTTCAATTGGAATTTTTATAAAGATTGCCTAGGTCTTTTGGGTCAGTTTTTCATTAATTGATCCACGTGCTCTGATTCCACTTTCTTGGGGAATCATCACCCCAAATGTAGGGAGATTGCCACATGCAATAGTTGGAATTGGTTTGAGGATGCTGCCACATGTCAATTTTCTCTCCACCTAGTCTCCTCCACCAATTTGACGAGTAAACACTCTTTTAACAGCTCTCCTAAGCTGTTGTCTCCTCATTTATTTATTTATAATAAAATGTTCAAAATTTACATTGAATATCCTTGGCCCTGCTGAGTCATCAATTACAACTTAGCATAAAAATTAACATATTGTCCTCAATAATATCAAATAATATAAAATTGTTTTTGCACAATTGGGGTATGTGACAAGTATGAACGACATTGTGAGAATGATTGGGGTGATGTATGTAGGATACAGTTTGTCTTTGGAAATGATCTCACCCTTCCGCATTTATCTAGGGTAGGATCTACCACCTTCCACTACTATCCTCAGTGATGTTGTTATCCTATGTAATTTGGGGTTGGGATTTATGAGTGTTCAAAGGAAAGCCTGTAGAGTGGTGTTTCTTCTTCATGTAGCGGGAGGTGGTAGTCTGAATGGCCTACTAATCATGGCCCCCAACCGATCCTTGAGGTGTGAAGTGGGGTTGGGAGAGGCATCTTTCGATCTGGATGGAAAGGGAAAGGGAATAAGGAGGAGAGACAACATGCCTTGTATTCCTAGCTGCATGCTCAAGAGGCTGCAGAATATTATAAAGACCATGTTCCCCTAGCCATCCAACTAGAAATTGATAGGTTGGTTGGGAAGCTATGGGAGCTGAGGGAAATGCCTATTGAGGACTTGCACAAGGAGGTTGCAAACTCAGTAGTTGAACCAAGAACCATGGTGGGTCGTGTGTCAGCATACGACCGGATGTTAATGTTGTATTAGGCCAATATGAAGTTGGCCGATCATTCTTCTATTGTATGATAAGCTAAGAAGGAGGGAAATGAGGAGCTTGTTAGAGAATGGAAATATCACAATGGTGAATGCCACCTGATGCATAGGAAGATATATATGGTGGCTGCTCATTTGGGTATCCCTTCCTTCCTAGAGAATAGTATGCAGTTGGAGCCTGCTAGACCTCGTGAGAGGGTGAGCAGTCGTGAAAAGGTCCTTGGTGACGGTCTGTGTTGTAAGGGATTATGCACCTAATAATCGTAGGTCGGGGGTTACCAACATACTCAAACACTTGCAGACAATTGAATTCTAAAGTGAAGAATAGGAAATAGGAGGGTTACAAGAACCTACTTGTTAAATGGCGTTCGATCCTCGCTAGTATTCAAGGTTCACTCCTCTTTCACCTATTCAGAGACAATCTTCCAGATATAGTATGATTCATATATATATGTTAGCAGGTTAGATAATTCAAATATGAAATACTGAAGCATAAACAATTATCAAACCAAGATATATAAGAGACATGTGAAAGAAGTAATCTCTTTATTATCAATAATGAGAAAGTTCAGAGTACAACCAAACGTCTGAGACAAGGACTCCTCTGTCACCAAAGGATTCTGAGTTTCACTGCTCCAAATACTTCTGTAAACAATCCACCAGCATAACTTTGCCCCAAAGTGTAAGTCCCCTACAACTCTCCCCAAGGCCTGTATTTATATGGGTGAAATAAGGCAGTTCTCGAAGGTTAGGAAGGTTATAGCAGTTAGGAAGATTAAGTAAAATGATTTAACTAAACTCCCATTAGCGCGTGATTTTGTGTTTTCATGTTAAGGAACACATTCACGGGTATGTAGAAGAGCAACCCGCGAATGACTCGCGACTCTGTATAAGCGCAACACGTGAATACAATGATTCGCGGCTTGCTGTGAAGGAGACTCACGAATGACTCACGAGTTGTCAATAAGGAGAGTCGCGAATACATCCCAACATGGCTAAATGGAAAAGTAGCTAGTTGGATGAAGGTAGAATGTATTTCATGACAAACCAAGCTATAGTGTTAAGGGAAAACCTCTATCCATAAGTGTCCTTTTGTGTGCCGACATAAGGGATATCAGCACTCGGATGGAGAGGTGCCACTCAGGTGTATAATAGATGCCCCCTAATGTGTGAGGTCAGAAGGGAATGATGGCCAAAATACATTATAATATTTAACTCTGGAGAAACTCAGAAATCCAATGGAGCAGAGAGAGTACCTGAAACAAATACATAATAATATGATATACAAAGTTACATCTGAGGATACTATGTTCAATTTACTGGAACACTAGCTCCTGTACAATATTTGATTACATCATATGATACGGGTAGAAACCACGTATATTACAAAGGTGGATCAAAGCCACAATACAATAATGATGAGTCCTCAAAGATCTGGGAGCTGGATATCAGAATAGAACATGGTTTTGCGCAACTTAGCCCAAAAGGAGGGACTAAGGTCTTCATAAATGATCCCAAAGAACCAGTACAATACAAGCCATGTGAATAAGGGTAAGCTGAATTCGAACATGGAGAGGATTCAACAGTTTGTCAACCAATAAGTGATAATTGACAACTGAAGCAAAGGAGTCCACCAATGATGAAAGTGAATCCAGAGGTACTATCGTCAAAACTCTAGGTCTTCGTCATCAGGAGGTATTGAAATGGAACCATACTGTGATAGGGAAGGAAATAGATCCTCCAACGGATCACAGGAGTGACTGGGAACAAGACACAAGAAGGGAGACACAAGTAAATGGATAACAGATATAACAGTAATAGGATCAGGTGATAGATCAAACATTAGGTATAATCCTTGAACAGTGAGCATGACACAGAGATGACCCAAGGTAGCATACAACAGATGGATAGAAAAACTAGACTTATATGTCATGTAGGAGACATGAGTAGATTCCCTAGGTATAATGGACAAGAGGACGAGTCAAAACTCAAAGTGATAGCTGAACACAACTGTATACTGAAACATAGATATTGGAAAGCAAAGAGTGCTATGTTCAAGGATGACATGCTGCCATTACTGAAAACAAGAGAAAACTTCTTCCTTACCTTCCCTGTTAAGTTTTAACGAGTCCAGGAAAGTAAACTCGGTTCCCTCTTCATTTTTTAACAAGATTGAAGAGATGAGAAAATAATGCTTGATACACTGATCCGTGGATTTAATGAGCCCAAACTAGTACATTCTCATGCGGTATTTTCACTTTTAGAGAGTTTGAAAATGCCAAAGAAGACTCCAAGGGGTCCTTTTTCGTCCAATTTAGTCTCCTGAGGCCGAAAAAGTATAAAACAAACCACAGAAGAACTCTCTTAACTTCTGAAGAAGAAAAGGTGAACTTTTTTCGTACTTAGTCGGGAAGGTCCGAAAAAGGTTAAATTACCACCTACCCAACGCTCCTTCCAAAACAACATAAAATAGCTTAAGTTTTATGAGTGTGAAGGAAAGCAAGATCACTCGGAAAGATCCATTTGGTTACGAGAAATGGGGCTTACAACAATAAACTCGTTGCTTTGTTCTTGAGTGTTTAACGAGCATGACAAAGACACAAAGTACACTCGGAATATTTTTCATGTTTGGGTCCAGAGCACGAAAAAGAGAAAACTAAGCTCAAACCAGGTGTTCCCTTTTCGTAAATTTAGTCCCTCAGGTCCGGAAAAGTGATAAACCTATACCTGAGAATACTCTTCTCAATTCTGAAGAAAAGAGAGTGATCCTTTCTCGTATTATTCCGCATGGTCCGAGAAAGAGATAACCTACCACCAATGCGGATGCCCGTTCATATATTCTTAACGAGCTTGAACGGACGAGATAACTCGGTAGTCAAGTCTGTTTTCAAGGAGTCATACCTGGGCCTAAAGAAACTCTATAAGGTTGGGGAGTCCTATAAATGGATAGCTTGTAAAAAGAGGTTCATAAGAAGCTCTATTTGGCGTGAAAAATAGCTATGAGGAAACCCCGGGGCCTGAAACAGTGACAGAATGAGTACCAAAGGATGGCAATGGCATATAAGAATGATACTCATGAAAATGGATCCTAGCCACGGAAGAACAATGGTAGAGACAAGGGACTAATGGCTTAAAATACCATAGTCCGTGGCAAAAATGTTGAGTACTAAGGTTAATGTGGAGTGATAAGATGCCAACATGTGTTGGAAAGAGCAAAAACCACCCTATAGAAGCATCAACACTTTGTAAAAGTTGGTAAACCTGTTCCAAGGTACAAAGAAGGTGATATTAATCAATTGTCATTTCAAACTATATAAAAAGACCCACTTGACGAAATTTTATTTCTATAAATAGATTGAAAATCAAAACATTTCATACCATTTGCACTTTTTGAACCAAAAAGAAAAGCTTACCCTCTATCTTTGATTGATCGCTGTGGACAATTGGACCGTCGGATTCTGAAACCATCAGCTTCAGGTAAATCTACACCCTTAGCTCTTTAATTTGATCCAAACAAATTTTTAATTTAGAGGTTAATTCAGTATTTTTTATCAACCCAAAATGTGGCAAAATGTATTCGCGGGTTGCTAAGATTAATAGTCGCGAATACGAGTTCCATTCGTGAGTTGCTGCATAGGAAAGTCGCGAATGGTTCGCGACTTGTCCCAATGGACAGTCACGAACGCTGCGTGATAGGTCAAATGTTTAAAAATAGTCAAGATTTTTAAAATTTTATTATTGAATAGTGAATCAAATTGTATGTTTTTGTTAGGAAAAACATGGTGCTGGAGTGGAGAGAGAGGGAACATGAAGTGATGGATCAAGCGGCTCTCCAAAGCCCACCTACTATCCAAGCATTGAGGACTAGTGGGCTTCTCAAGTTCTTTTGCACATCACCCATGCGGGCCAATGTCCGCATATTAGAGTTCTTAGTCCATTACTAGGACCATGACCTGGGGATGTTCAATATCCAGGGTGAGACTTTGGAGCTTACCACACAAGACATCTACTTCATAACCGGGTTTTCACATCGGGGAGCACCGGTGAACCTGGAAGGCACTGGCAGGGGTGGAGACCCCTTGAGTGTCTAGAACTATATCGATGTATTCTACAGGCCTGGTACTCAAAAGAAAGGCAGCAGTGTTCTCATTGCAGATATTCAGGATCTTACACTACAGGTATTGGCCAGTACCATTGTCAGACTTTCAGGGTCAGCAGGGTTACACATGGCCACCAGGACTTAGATGAGAGTGGCGGTGGACTGCTTTAGAGGTACCCTCTTTGATTGATGCACAGGAATTGCCCACATCATGAAGAGGAAATTGTCCGACTGTAGGAGGGGGAGACGGAAGAACTTTGGCTATGCTAGTATACTGGTAGCGTTCTTCTTTGAGAGGGTGCCAGCTATGAGCCCTGCTATACCATTACAGGTCTGTCATCCACGGCAGCTGAGGCTAAGCCGGTGGGGAGATATCTTCCTCTGTCAAGGAGGAGGAGATGTAGTACGTAGCATGTATGATGATGATTTCTATACATGGTGGGAACAACAGGTGCCGGCGTTGGAGCAGTTTCCATACGCCGGGTTAGATTTCCGAGGTGATCCTGACCTAGTCCTCCCTCCAGGAGGAGCATGGGGAGAGATGGGTAAGTATTTTTTATTTTTTATCATTATCAAATTTTTATGGATTTTCAAATGATAATATATATACATATGCACAAGTCTAAACCCTATTTATGTGTCAAAATGTAGATATCGGACCAGTCCGCCCTGAAGGGCACCCACGTACCTTCGTACGTCCTATTGCAGGGGGAGACCCAGGATTGATCATGGTACTCAAGGTGAAGCTAGGCAGGCTGACCGAGCAAGTACCTACGATACGGATAGAGCATCTCCCTATAGCTATGCAAGAGTCAATAGTTGGGGTTCCACCGGTCTGGCTACATCTTTTCAGACGAGTAGCGAGGGCAATATGTGTATACAGAGATGCGGTGGAGGCTGCCGAAGCTGAGGAGGCTGAGGAAGCCAGGGGGCACAGAGATCACGGGGACCAAGGAGGTCCCAGTGGCC
>LPNX011129963.1:14936-34104 GCA_001517045.1 Pseudotsuga menziesii | reverse complement strand
CTCTTTTGCGACGCTTATCCATAAATTCCGTCTCTTTTCCGACGCTTCTAGATGTCTCTTTTGCGACGCTTATCCATAAATTCCGTCGCTTTTCCGACGCTTCTAAGTGTCTCTTTTGCGACACTTATCCTTAAATGCCGTCGCTTTTCTGACACTTATAGATGTCTCTTTTGCGACGCTTATCCATAAATTCCGTCGCTTTTCCGACGCTTCTAGATGTCTCTTTTGCGACACTTATCCTTAAATTCCGTCGCTTTTCCGACGGCAGGAATGAGATTTTTTTTTAAAATTTTCACTACCGTAGAAACAAAGTTGTCGCTTAACCGACGCTTATTTTTTAACCGACGGTTACTTAGGTGTCGCTTAACCGACGGCTAATCAGGTGTCGAATAAACGACGACAGGTTTCCGACGCTTAAAAAAAAATCAAAGTGTCGTACATGCGACAGGGAAGTGTCGAAAATCCGACATGACGGCCGTCGGATTTTTGGTCAAAATGTAGTAGTGTACTAAAAGATGCAATTTTTAAGAAAGGTTTAAGATATCTTACGATCATAAATTGCCTTTCAGATAATACTCCATGAGCTGCTTATAGATAAAATTCTTATAATCAGGCTGCAAAACCATTTGTTAGATGATTCATATTTATTTATAAAGAGAAAAAGAGTCTCCTGCAAACAATTTATTAGAAATGACTCTTATTTATTTGATAAATCAAAAACATATTTACAAAATATCCTATTCTACTAAAAAAAAACAATTCAAGTATATGAATTCTTCCAATGTAACCATGTTCGAAGCAAAATTAGAAATATACCTTTATCCACATATAAGAAAAATATTATAATAATTACCGGGATATGAAGAATCAACCAAGCTGTTTGATTTAACAGTAATAAACATTGAATAAGAGGATGGTACCGTGGCTTAGTTCCCTCTTGGAACTATATTTCAATGTGACTTATGTATTCTATGTTTTCTTCTTCATTTGTTATGTCACGAGATCTTTCATTGAACTCTAGAATGTGTACAGAATATGAGTTTAATGACAAGGAATATTCAGGTTCTAATGTCCCTTCCTCATCGAATGAGAGGCATTCCACATTTATCTTATCTTCTTGTGGAAAATGCAAATAGAAACTTCGCTTTCTTTCGTAGTCTTTACAATCCCTTGATCTATAACCTCTCCAAATCTTGTGTGAATTTCTTGCAATAATGTTGGTGAGGTAGGTAAGGTAGATAAATGTTGCAGCTCAACACTGTAAGCATATTGTACTCCTTTATTGTTGTTAGAAAGTGGACTGGACTGAACAGGAATATGTGTAAGGCATGGAGGAGGTTTATGAGAAGGTGATTGTGGCAGGTGCAATTGATTAGCTTTTGTGATTGATCCTACCTGAAAAATTTGTTGAAAATCTTGTAGAACGAGAAGTGTTGCATCATAAGAGAAAGTATCCCTGTGATCATCAAACGAGACAGAAAATATTTGTGAACAAGGTGGACAGGGGTTAAGATAAGGCTGAGAAAAGGGTATATTCTTACTAATATTGAATTTTCCTCTTGAATACCTTCTACATAATTCACAAACATTATCATATGATAACTGAGATACATCACATGTTCCCATCAGGTTTAAAATTTCTAAATATTCACTTTTTATGCCTTTGAGTAAAAAAAAATTTAAGGTATTTTTCCCTGACTGTCTTAGTGTTGATCTTTAAAGGTTGTATTGAAAGACTTCGACATAGTTTTCCAATGTTTCTTCTTCTCCCTGTGTTATTTCAAAGATGTCCTCGTTAACCCTGTAATACTCTTGGTATCTTTTCAAGAACATATGTTTCATGTCTTCCCAAGTTTGAATGCAATTCCCACCTAAGCTCCTAAACCATCGGAGGGCTGCCCCTTTCAAAGTAAGATGGAAAAAAATTCATATTTTGAACATTATATGCTCTACAAAGCATTTCCAATTGAAATAAAAATTCATTGGGGTCTTCATTCTCTAGTCCGTGAAAATTTGGAAAAATGGATGGGGGAACGTACTGTATTTGTGCCATTCCTCCTGGATCTCTAATAGGGAATTCAAAGGTAACAAGTTCTTCATCCTTCTTTCCTACCATATCTTCCCACGACATAAATAACTATTCATATATTATATTGGGGTTCCTCTTTCAAATGTTCATGTCAGTTTGTTAGCAGGATGGGTGGTACTTACAACACCACTAAGTGATTTATTTGTAAAATAAGTCCTACACTTGAATTTGAGTAAATTGTACGAAAGTAAATTACCTAAAGGCATACATACATTAAATTGAACTAATGAAAAAGTAAACTATCTATGTCTGCGAAAAGAAAAGTATGCTTAAGGGAAATAAATCAAACTTTGCGTAAAGTAAACACGCTTGTGCGAAAAAGGAATAACAAGGCTTTGGGGAGACCCACTAAAGTGGATGCGTCAGGTTGTCACACTATGGAAATTCCCTAGTGAAGTCGTCTTTGCATCTTACCATTTCCCCTTCCCCTTGATGTGTAACGTAAAGGCAACCTATCTATCCTTACCTATCTAGACTCTGTTTATGAAAAGCTAAACTAAAGGAGAACCTAGACTACTGCTACTCACTAAACAACTTTTATTTTTTCTAGCTTACAGAACAACTCCTCGGCAACAGCGCCAAAATGTTGGGTGTTATCTTGACTAGATTAATACCCAAATGTTTGGATGTGTTCTACTATCCTAAATACACCTAATATTTAATTATCGACCGGGGTTGGTAGGCTTAGAGTTCCTACAAAATATATGCGAAGGTAGAGGGGTTCCTAGGGCATTGTAGAAATACTTTAATAAACAAAACAATGAAAAATCTTCAAAATGAAAAACCGAGTTAAACTCCTAAAAATTTAATTATTAATGTGATTAAAGCAAAACATCATACTAGGATAATATAAGACTATTCATTGATTAACTCTTCTTCTTCTTAATTTAAGAATGGGAAAACTTTCATAAACAACTTCAAAAACTGAGAAAGGTCTAATTTATGAACAAGTAGAAAAATAAAAAAAGAAGCAACTAGAAAACTTAATAAAGAAAACTTTAATAAGAGCAAGTAAAAAACTCAAAGAAGATAATTTTAAGTTCTTTTCTACAAGTCTTTTCAATAATCACACAGTGAAAGGAATAGGTCTTATCACTATGATAAATTGACAAGGTACAAGTATACTAGCAATTAACACACCTAACCCTACAAATCCATATACAAAGAAATAAATCAAACATAATTTCAAAACATTACAACAGTATTAAAGAAGAAAATCGTAAATTAAAAGGAACAAAATCACAACGCATAATTCAAAGCATGAGTTGGAAAGAGAAAACTAAGGATAAAACTTAGTAAATACTTCAAACAATCTAATCTATGGTTCAAATAAAAACATAATCATTATCTAACGACTACAATCGGAGCATAATAAAAAATCCAAAGAAACAGAACTGAAAACAAGTTTAAAAATAAACTAACACTAAAGGTCGGATGGAAGCCTGGACAACAGTCTGGAAGGAGGGTCCGAATGACATTCCAATCACACAGTCCGAATGAGAGGCTATATACAAAAAATAATAAAAACAGACCTAAATGATTTAATCATCAGTCGTTTTTGTGCATATGAAAACAAGATGCATAAAGACAAAATTTAAACCTAATTAATCATCATATTTAATAGTGAAATAAACAAAGACAAATACATCAAAATAAGAAAAGCATTGCATATTAATAAACAAACTGGAATTTAAATTGCATAAACCTATAACAGGAATAAACAGAACTTAATCTATCTAAATTGATAAAAACAACATATTCTATGTGCTTATTTAAATTCTATTTAAATTGATAAAAACAACATATTCTATATGCTTGTAAATAAGACTAAACAATAAGCTAAGAATGAAAGGATTAAAAGCAAACCTGAAAGCAAACTATACGCGACCGGCCATTTATAAACAAAAACTACATTAACAACATAGTATGAATTTTATTAACTACAACAAATACATGCTACAGGAAACAACGAAATAAATAATTGCAGTAACTTAACTACCTAAACAAATTAGAAATAAAACTACTTATCTGTAAGGATGGGATAACAAAAACTCATACGAAAATAGAAACCACAGATTGTCAAGGGGCCCTCTCAGCAATCATAGATAATGCCTGGCGAATGCTTGCACACGCAGTCCTAAACAACAAAGCGTAGAGTTCTTATTAAACAAAAGGAACATAGTTACAATATCCTTCCCTCAAAGAAAACTAACTATCTATCTAATGGATTGATCAACCCCTTATCTCTCTGTATGGAGGTGTTTATATACACACTGTTTTCAAGAGGTTGAGCAAGTCGACCCTTTAGTGGTCGACTACTCTTCTAAATTTAGTCAATCATAAAAGGCAATAACAATTTACAAGCCAGCAGATAGGCATATCCCTTCTTTGGTGTAAGTCTAGTTTTCTTCATTGTGAACGTGGCATGCAGGCTTCTCTTTAGCGGGAGCAGGGCATCGTGGTGGTGTAACTACTCCTTCGTTCGTGTGACTGATGGAGTGGTGATGGCAGGAAATGTACACGACAAGTCTTCCAGAACACAAGTCCTTCATCAGCATGTATGATGTGGCATGCACCCCCTTCCTTAGCGCAACTAAAGGTGTGGTGTCAAACGGAGGTAAGCACATAATGGGCTTCCAGAACGCGGATCGTTCCATTCTTCAAAGCGCATAGACTAGTAACAATTCAGACTTTAAGCAGAGGAGGCCACAGATGATCCTTCTAGACTGAAGACGTTCCATCCTCTAAATGCATGGATGACAAGCAGTGTGATGGCGATCTTAGGTTGAGAGCCTCTTCAATCATCAAACATGTGGGTAGCAGGTCGTTTGCGGAATTGTTTCAACATTAACTGCCTGAAATCGATTATGGACAATGCGCAAACTAATTAGCGATCTAGACGGGAAACTCGAAGGTGAGCTGGATGATGAGCTACATGATGAACCGGATAGTGGTTGCGCAAATCGGGCTGAACGGTGAGTTGAATGCGTTTTGTTTATAGATTCGCCCAAACATACTACATAACCTGCAAACAAATACAAATATTAATTAATATATCAAATATGCTTTAAATAATATAGATTTAAGTTAATACAATTATAAAAAATGGTATTAATAACCAAAATTAAATAAACATTAAATTTGTTCTGACCTTATACTAAATAACGATCTGCATGACATAAAATACACAAAAGATAGTAAAATATGCATTTAAATGTCTTATTTTAATGCCAAAAATGATAACAAAATGAGGGTCAACACCCTTAACCCCATCATTAATTCAAAAGAGTGATTCTCCTTAAGGAAGAGAATAGCTCCACCCCCACAACGACTCTCTTGTGCCGCCCCATCAAAAAAACCCCACGGAACCGTTCTATCAATTTCCACCTCCAAAACTTCCCTCTGATTTTTTGCTCTAATATGTTGTGGGAATGCAGAAAGAATTCCTCCAAAAAGATTGGCATTGATTTCTAGAGTACAACCTTTGTCTGCAAAAATGAGGTTCTTCCGAGCTAGCCACACCCCCCAAATAACAAGCAAACGGAGTGCCCCTCCCACACCTGCAAAATGGAGGGCCCCTCCTAACTGCAGGGAATTCCAAAGATCTTTGTGCATTCCTTCCACACTTCTTTGATGTATGGGCACAACAAGAAAAGGTGCATCAAAGTTTCCCCTACAGCCTTGCACAGAGTACACCAACCTGGCCCCTGAAAACTCCTTTTTTGCAGATTATCCCAGCAGGGAGCCTTGTTTTCTAGGACACACCACATGAAGAGCCTGGTTTTAGGCGGGAAATTTATCTTCCACGGGGTCTTCCACCACCAAACCTTAACCCTATTTGCACCTACAACACTGAGTTTAATATATCCCGCCTTAGGGGTATATTACCCACTCTTATCCGCATCCCAAATGAGGACATCATCCTTGTCCCGTAGCTTTATCTGATCCTAGTTCGAAGCCCCAATATACAATTCCATATCCCTAGTCTCCGGCTCAGGAATCCCCAAATCCCTTGCAGAGATCCAGTTTTGGTCCCATCGATTCACCTGCAACGGTGTTGCAAGTTGTGAGAGATAAAAGATACCTCTATGTCTCATCTCCTCCATCGTATCAACATGCAGTATGTGTTGTTGAATAGATCTGACCCACGGGTCCTCCCCGACTCTAAGTTTTCTCCCATTCTCGACGTGCCGGGAAAGACTAGCTTCAATGACATCCATAGATTTAACAACTGCCTTCTAGAAAACCGAACCCCCGACATGTGATTTCATCGAGCTCCGAATCCATTCCTCCACTGAACTGGGACCAATATATTTCTGAATCATGACCTGAGTCCATAAACTTTCAATCTTCAAAAGTCTCCATCCCCCTTTAGCTGCTAGAGACTTAGCAAATAAAAATATATTTTTCAAGCCCCAACCACCCAGACCTTTCGGAATAGCTATCCTCTCCCAATGAACCCATGGAGTAACCTGCGATTCCTGCTTACCACTCCAAAGAAAATAAAAACATGTTATGCGCGCCTCTTCCAAGATGCCTTTTGGAATCCAAGCCAATGACATCCAGTAAATTGGAATAGCCTCTAGAACAACTTTCACGAACACTAAACTGCCCTCTCTAGATAACCATTTATGGCTCCATTGTTTTCCATCTTTTCCAGCAACCAGACCCAATCCTGTTTCTGATAGTCATTGGGTTTCAGATAAAACCCGAGGTATTTCAGGCCTCCCTCCATACTTCCTATACTGAAAGGGAAGAAAGCCAAGAATTCTTGTCTCTCCACTTCACTTAACAGGCGGGTGGACAAAGTAGATTTCCCAAAGTTTATTTCCATACCAGTGGCTTTAAAAAACAACTTTAGAATATCAGAGAGGGTATTCAATTCTCTGGCTAAACCTAAACAGAAGATGAGAACATCATCCACAAATAGCAAATGAGTCAGCTGCAGATCCTGTGAAATCTGGATACCTCTAAAGGATCCCATTCATTTAGCCTCCTTGATGGATCTGCTAAGACCCTCTGCCACCAACAAGAAAAGTAAAGGAGATAGAGGGAAACCCTGTCTCAACCCTCTCTCCGCATGAAAAAAAGGAGATGTAGCACCATTGATCATAACTAAAAAAGACATAATAGTAATGCAACTCATTACCCATCTAATGAAAGCAATACAAAACCCCAAATGAGTTAGTAAAAAACGAATATACATCAAGCTTACCTTGTCATAGGATTTAGCAAGGTCAATTTTCAATATAGCACCCTTGATATTTTTAGTTTTCATACTGTGTACGCCTTCCTGGGATACCCCAATGGCCCATGAATCTGTCTCCTCTCCAAAAAACCAAATTGTTCTTCAGTGATATGTTCCGACGAAATTCGCTTCAGTCTTTTAGCAATCACCTTGGTGACCACCTTGTAGATACAACTACAGAGAGAAATGGGTCTGAAGTCATTCAGCGTGACAAGATTATCCACCTTTGGGATCAACACAATAAAAGTGGAATTGAAGCTAGCCGAGATCCTCCCAGAGATTCTAGTGTCCTCCACCACCTTAGGTAATCTCCACCCAGAGTTTCAAAGAGTTCCAGAAAGAATTCAATCGTCTAACCATTAGGCCCAGGGCTCTTGTCTTTCTAAAATCTTTGCAGTACAACCTTTAGTTCACCTTCAGAGACTTCCTCCATCAAAGCTAAATTATCTTCCTCTTCCACAAACAGGGGGAAAACCTGAGCAATACTAATAACTTCAGCAATTGATGCTTGGACAGGAACTTTGTATAGCCTCTTGAAATGTCCCAGTAGTAGCCATGCCTTCAAAAGTATCTTGAGCAGTACCATGTTCATCTAATAAGCTCCAAACAGTATTGGATGCCTTCCTCCCTATAGCATATGCATGCAAGAATTTAGTGTTGTCATCCCCACATTCCAACCAGATCGCCCTTCTCTTTAATCTCCACGTCTCTTCCCTATCCAACAGCAGAGAAATCCTTCTCCCTTCCAAGCGAATCAACAAATATTTATCCATTTGATCCATCATACCACCCCCTACCTTGTCATATATCCTAGAGAGCTCCTTTTCAATCTGCTTCAGTTCACTGTCCTCCCTACTTCGCTTGTCCACCGACCAATCTTTAATAGCATCCTTCCAATTCCAAATATTCACTGCAAACTGGAAAGCTACAGTGCTCCAGTTCCCAGGATCATAGGTAATCTATTTATTGGATGTGAAAGCCAGAAACGTCTAATCTTTAAGCCAAGTCTTATTGAATTTCATAGGACTTGGTGGTTTAACAGGACCATTCTTGAATTCCAGAAATATAGGGTAGTGATCAGAGAGTCCACCTTTCCCCACCCATTGTCTGATAAAGTGATGTTTGTCCATAATTGTTTCTGTCACCAAAAAGATATCTAATCTCTTGGCCACTCTCCCTTCCCCGCATCTATTATTTTTCCACGTGGGTTTGAGCTTAATGGGATCAATATCCAACCAGTTCCTTTCTACCAAATTTCGAGTGAATTATTCTGTCAACAAATCGGCACGCACATGAGGCCCCCATACCTCAGCCTGCCCCAAGGAGAAATTCAAATCTCCCTCGATAATCACCATTTTGCCCCTCAAAAGGGAGTTATTAAAGAGGTTATCCCAGAATGAGATCCTATTAAGATAAGGGCCATATATATTAACAACATTAAAGATATCCACATGTTCCAGTGCTTTAAAGGTCATACCCAGAACTGATTCCATACCCCAAATATTTAGAACCTTAACATTCCTAGCATTCCATTCGATTTCCAAGCCTCTCGAATGTCCTCTCACGTCTAGAGTCTCAAAATGCCAGCCACCAAACCAACTTTCCAGCCTAACTTTAATCACATATGTTGGCCCCAAGGTTTCTTAAAGCAACAAAATATCAGGGCGATCTAAGTCTACCACCCTCCTGAGTGCTAATCTTTTTTGGGGACCAGCAAGACCCCGACAATTAAAAGACATAATCTTCATCTCCTACCCGTCTTCTCGGCATGCACTGCTCTAAGCGCCCTTTCAATAGATTTTTTTTTTTTTTTTTTTCGTCTAGTAAATCCTTTCTTTCTTTGGTTTTAGCCTTGGCAATGTGGGAAATTCTGCCCCTCCCCCTGGGTGTCTCTACAGTGGCTTTCCCTAAACCCCCTGATAACCCTTTAGAGCAAGAACGAAGGAAATAACCCAAATCAATTGATTCATGGGGAGAACTAGGGGGACTTACTTTGACCACGATTGATTCCAGCATTGAATCCAACGGGGGTTCCTCAATACATGCAACAGAGATGGGTGAAGGGAGCTCTATGGGTTGAGAAGATAGAGTCAAATTCTTAAGCCCATCCACCCAGTTGAGACCCAAAACATTCAATTGATTTGTAAATAAATTTATGGACAGAGAAAAAGTAAAAGAGGAGATACCCGGTAGAGGAGCCCCGAAAAAAAAAGGATCGCCCACTTTTCTGACCACCTCCACCACTGATAGCACCATTGGAGGATAGTCCTCTTCCTCGCTTCAATCCAATGCCTCGGTTGCCTGTTCAGGAGGTGAAGACGGTGGAGACGATGGGTCAGTACACCCCCCTCTTCCCCAGACAAAGAGCTCCCACTGAGCTTTCGACGCCCATTCAAAGTTCAGACCGATAATGAGCATTCTGTCGTAGGATGACCATACACATGACATTGTCTACATCTAAAAAATACATAGTCCAGAACTTGATGAAAAGAATATTGTCCCCAATCCATCTGCACTACACCAGGGAGCCCTTTCCTAATATTGATATTAACCTAAACCATGGCCACCCTTTTCATCTTCGTAACCTTGTAAGTGGTATCAACTTCCAGATAGGTCCCCAACAAGTTCCCAATGTGAGCAAAATGTTCCAAAAACTAGAAAGGAAGTGGGAGCCTCGGGAGTCTGACCCAAATCGGCACGAGGTCCACCCTTTCCCTACTAGCATCAAAGAGAGGGTGCCATCACTTCAACGGTATTGACGTTTGTTCAAAGGACCAATTGATTCAACACCCATAGCAAATGTCCCTCACTCTGAAAGTTGAAGGTGAACCATCCATGCATTAGTCCTTCTACTTCAGGAACCACCCGCGACTCTGCCTTCCAACATTCCTCAACCCATTTAACCACAGTCCGCACTGAGATAGTTTTTCCCACGAACTGACCTACCAACGTGAGTTTGGCCATTAGTTCAAACTAGTCCCATCCAATGTCCTCCCCAATAGTATAATTGATGATCGAGTTCATCTTGATCTAGTTTTTCTTTTATTTTCGGGCTACCTTGCAGCCGGCTCTTCCTTCTCTTTTTCGCTGGAGCCTGTTGCTACAAAACCCTTTCCCAACGGACTAGCACAACCCCTATGCTCCTGTGCTCCAATAGTGTGGGCCACGAATCCTAACTGTTCCACCCTCTCAGCTGAGCCCTCATTGCTCGATCATGAACTACCATCGCCCCTCCAGATCCCATCAACATTCAGCCCCAAAAAATCCATGTCGTCTCCTTGAACTATGCACAATCGCCCCCCAATATCCGATGAAGACACAAACGGTCCCTTCCGACTTGCTACTCCACCATCACTCAAGAAAAATGAAACTTCCGGTAGCTGAAGCGACAAAGGGGAAGACAGTAACAGTTCCAATGGAGAAAACCCTTCGCCATCTGTCGGAAAAGGGTGTGCAACAAAGAAACCCTTCGCCCAAGGCAGATGAATGGAAACCACCTCTTCTGAAAAGAATCCACCTGTCACATGCCAGAAAATCCCCTTTTCCAGGTGTTCAAAAGAGTAATCTACCAGTTCATCCTCAACCATTGTTCATGGGCAGGTAGATCTGTAAAAAAAAAGGATAAAAAACAATAGCAAACAGTTTTTACCTCCGGCTTGATGAAAAAAAGGGTTAAATCTTGTCTCCCAAGGTAAACCACCACTGCAGTCAACCTTCAACTACCATCCGTACTCCAATTTGTGCAATCCCCCATGCTAACCCCTCTATCATCTGACAGACCACCACAGGCAGTAGTCGAAGCCTGCAAACAATCCAACTCTACCTGCCTTACATCTCTACGAACCCTAGCTCCTCCCCTGTTTCCAAATGCACATAAACTTATTCACTGTGGTAAGCTAATTTTTGTGAACCTATTTTCCCTCCATACTTATCAAAGTTAATAATTATATATCAGTATATTCTTTTATATAATAAAAGACAAACATAAATTTAATCAAGTATATAACTAAAAACTTTCAAAATTTTATATATATAAAAGAGATGATTTTTTACTTGATATTTAAAAAAAAATTCAATTATAATTATAATTATGATGATGATGATGATGATTAACGTCCACTGAGACCAACTTTAGTCAATCGTGTCACAACCACAACCGCGACACCTTTTTATAGGGTCCGTTGTGGTGTGCGGCACCGCCTGGAAGCGTCTCAGGGGCGTGACCAGCCTGAGTGCACTCCAGCAGACTACGCCTAACCCCAAACCTGCGGAAATACTTCTACTAACATTCATCTCCATACTTAGTTGTTTTTACAACAATGCACTTCCTACAGTATAAGTAAGCCAAACACAACAAAGAGATAAATGTATGTGGGCGGCCCACCCTGAATCTGACGGAGCCTAATACCCATGTATAAAATATGACAAGACTTGTTACAACAACGGAGGGTGCCACAAACCAACAACTCATCCGAGAGCTCGTCAAAATTGGCTATGCTCACGTGATACAACCAAATCCATCTAGTTGTCACCGTCGTATCCGCACGTCCACTCCTTGCTAAGACCATGCCAAGTCTCATCCTCAAGCTACATCCGTCCATCCAACGCAACCTGTTGTAGCTCACTTTGTTGCTCTGTCGCCGCATCCCAATGCTGCTACCGAACTCCTTTGTTGAGCCACCTTGCCAAGCTACCGCTTGACCTGTCGAAGTCAACCTCCTTGCTGCACTACGACTTAGCCACTTTGGCTAACTACTGAGATGTGGAACACACCTGTCATTGATGCCTCTGCTGCTAATGCTACTCCCAAAATGACTCCACCAAGAGTTGCCACCACTTGCGGATCTTCTCAAGAATACCCAATGCTATTGCACCACTCTAACTTAGGCATTTTTCCAAACACCTCATAGACTCTGCAATGAACCTCTGCTCCATCCATCCTAAACGTCCATCACCATCTTATTTGGAAAAGCACTACAGATTGCCTCCCTACAGACGCACTTATGAACGCATCGCTGAACACCCTCCCGCAGACGCTCAACTGGAACATGCCTTCTTAGGCACACTGGTTTGGAGCGCTTCCATGGAACACACCCCCGAACGCATATCTGAACGCCCGTCAAGACTTGCTGAAACACACCTTGTTGAGCGCTTCGTCAACACTTGTCGAAACACACCTAGCCGAGCACTCCATCAGCACTTGCTGAAATGCACCTAGCCGAGTGCTCCATCAGCACTTGCCTAAATGCACTTCTCATGGGTGCTCCGTCAACCCTTGCCGAAAACGCACCCCTGCTGGGCCTTCCATCAACACTCACCGAAAACGCACCTCTTAGCGCCTTCCGTCAGCACTTGCTGAAAATGCACTTCATGTGCAACTGAGTTCTACCTTCCAAATGCTCTTTGGAAATGAACATGCTTCCTGGAAAGTACTTTCACTAAAGCCACCTTTCTGCGGAATGCCTTTCTGAGTGAACCTTGACACTTCTGTTGACTGCTTTCCCAACTTCTAAAACGCACCTCTCATGAGCGCACATCATCTCCAGCTGTCAAGACATTGTCTGTCGAGCGCGTCGTCTGTGGAAGCGCACATCAAAACACGCCTCCTGAAAAACCTGTCGAGCGTTGAACCTTGTTGAGCGCTCCTGTTGAGCACTAAACTTTTCTGAGCGCTAAAGTTGGGCGCTCTTGCGGACGCTCGTCTTGGGCGCTCTACAGATGCGCCTCTCTAGAGCGTAGAGCGCCTCCCCAAAGGGAGTGCTTGTCAAAAATGACTTCCTCCGGTTGATGTCTTTGGCTACTTTCGTTTTCCAATTTATACACTTAGACGCCTTCTCATGTGGACCCTTTAGCCATCAGCCCACTTAGTGACTTTAGCACGTTTAGCACACTTCTTGGCCCACTTAGCGCACTTAGCCAACATGGGCACCGTTGGACCGATGCCCCCACCCAACAATCCCTCAAGCTGTCGAATGGTGCCCCTGACCGCCACGAAGCCCAACACTTAGTCGTTTTCTTGACCAAGTGCCCACCTCCGTTTGGCCCAACGGGTGTTTCAGCCAAGTGGCGAGGAACCCCTCCTTCACTGTCGACATGGTCATGACAAATCAGACCTTAAGAAGGACAATACTTGGTTTACTTTAAAATCTTGTTCCTGTGCTAAAAAAGCTTGCCAATAATCATTATAGTTTTGACAAGTTAGGAGGTTATAAAGGTTTGCATTGTGTCAAATACTATGAAACTCAGATCTAATGTTGGTGTAAGCAAGGCACTTTGAGAGAAAGTGATTTTCATCCTCAACACTCATAGACTCACACAAATGGCAAACCCTTTCCGCCCATGGAATTTTAGGAATAGACCAATGCCCTGTTTCACTATGGAGACCATAAGATTTTGTTCTAATCTTGGCTATATTAATTTTCTTCCGTGAGCTAGTTACTACTGAGATATACTTCTGAGCTTCCAGGTTAGGATTAATGACCTCCTTATAGTATCTTAATTTTCTCTTAACTGCTAAATTTTCCTCACACCAAAATTTCTCTTTAAACTTAGAAGTAATAATATTTTTGACATTGTTAATGTTCTGCAAAATGTCGTTTTCATTAATGCCCCAATGGTATAACCGAGCCATGGTATCTTTACACCAACATCACTTGAGGCGTAGTTGGTTTTGACTTGATTTTAAAGCAATTTTAGGAAGTCTCTCATTTCCCATGTTATTTATCTTATGCTTGTACATCAGGTACCTAGTCATAACAATGCTCTCGATGGGGGAAAGACCCACTTCTATGAGGAGAATATGATAAGGTGTATTGCTTTTAATTTTGAGGTTATAAGTTATAAATTGCTTCTGGATTTTCTCAATCTTCCTCCAAGATTCTTTAGAAATGTTGCACCCCCATACTTCACAACCATACACGATAACAATGATGACAAGAGTTTCAAAGAGGAACTTATTTTTATCCCACATGACCAGATTGACTGATTTACAGTTATTTTCAAGACCAAAATAAACTTTCCACCCTCCATTAATCCTTTTATCAATACTATAGTTCAGATTGAGCTTGTGATGAATATCAATTCCGAGATACTTGTAAGAAGTCACTTCCTCTAGATTTCTATTATCATAAATAAAATTTGCATAGGTGTGTTTCTTAGATTTTATAAATATGATTTTTGTCTTGTCAGTGTTAACAATCATACCCATGTTAGAGAAAAAATCTTTAAGAATTCTTAATTGCTTATCGAGATCAGAATGACACATTGCCATAAGAACAATATCATCAACATAAAGTAGGAGGATGATAACTATCCCAACTAAGATTGTATCGACGCAACTTGCTTCTTCTAAACACTTTTCTTTTCTAGCTTATCAATGTAAATGCCAAAAAAAGTAGGGGAGAGGGGGCAACATTTTCTGTTGTCCACCCCTTATTATTCTCTTAATATTTTGATATTTATATCTCTTGTCCATCCTTATATGTAATTATTCTCTTAAAATTTTAAAAACTTTCAAACTTCCTTAGTTTAAGTTTATATTTTAATATACAAAATCTTTAGTAATAAGTTTTTTAATGTTATATTCCATATAATAAGTTTTTTAATGTTATATTCCATAAAATTTGAGAAATGATTCTAAATAATTATTATTTCAATTATTTAATACAAAGATTATATATTATTAATAATTAAATTATTTTGCCCCGGATGCGGGTGACAGGCGGGCACACCCTGGACTCCAGACCGATGATGTGCCTCAACACGTCATCAGTCCATTCACCACCCCCGCTGGCAGTGAAGATGAGGACAGGTGCCCCATGCACACCAGAACACCCACGCGACAGGTTCACAGCTTGACAACAATCAGAATGCTGATGTTTTCGGGGATGACGCCATCAGCAGAACGGACAACGACGAGCCCGATCTTCCACGTAGTTCCATTCCCCTCAACATTTAAGGTCCGACAAGTCCGGTACAGAGCAGTAATGGTCAACCATTACGCTCCTCGGACGCAATGCAACATGACTCCTTCTAGGCTCTTCGTCCTCCAGATCTCGCATTTCGTCACCCTCGCTCTGTTGTGCCCGCTTTGCTCTTGCCCCCGCTCAGCTCCGCTCCTACTATGTTCGCTCTTGTTCAGCTTCCGCTTTCGCATTTTTGGCACCCTAGCCCAAGCTCAACTCAACTCCTGCTCTGTTCACTCTTGTTCCAGTCCCTTTCACGCAAGAAAAGCCATGTCGTCGCATTGACGAGGACCTCCCAGGGGCGGGAGAGGTCGAGGAAGGGCTGGCAACCCCTTAACACCACCCTTTCATCCACAAGCCAGCAACCAGGGCTATGAAGTAGAGGTGTTGGAAGAGTTGAGAACCCTGGTCAATGATTGGGAGGATGAAGTTTCCTGCTCCCTCACAGTCGCTACCCGCACCTCGTCCCGCAAGGGCAATTGCTGGATTTTTAAACATCTTCTTACCTGGCTCATACTCCGCTCTGTCAACACCCCGCCAACCCCAAATGCACAGCCATCCAACCCAGGTAATTCTAAACCCGCGCCTTCGCTTTCGCGTCATCCTCCTCCTCCCCCTATCCCCTCGCCCTCCACTGATCATCCCATCCTCACCTCTCCGCAGCACCAGTTCGCTCGGAAAAAGGGAAAAGCAGTCAGGAAATCGTCACCTTTGCCAGTGAAGCATCCCTCCCCCGCCAACAAAGACAACTTGGGCAACACCAAGGATAATGGTTCTACCAGTAGCGCCAATGAACCATGCAAGAAGACAGAAAAATGCAAGGAGCAGGGTCTACAATGGGGTACTAAATATTGTTGCCCAATCACCGAGGTCCCATACAAGCAACTGTAATGCCGGGTGTTCAGGTTCTCATGCTTCTCAGGTTTTTGGGATTTTGGATCAGGTTTTCTTCCAGCTGTCTAGTTTAGGTTAGCTATGGCTTTTAAGAATTTCAGACATTTAATTTTGATGTATAAGATCTGTTTTCCCCATAATGGGGAAGATCATTTTTTGCACTCTCGGCTGGCCTTCTTTGGCTCTGTTTCGTGTTCTAGAAACACGCAGATCTGTATTTTTATCTGTACCTATATTTTTCCTTAATAAATTAGCTTTGAACTTATAAAAAAAATTAAATTATTTTAAAAATTAATATTTTAATGTTTAAATATTTGTGTAAAAAATATGTACTTCATAAATTTTTTATATTTAATTATCATTTATCCAATTTTAATTATAATTACACTTTTTATTAAAAAGTAATTAATATATAACTTGATTACTAATTTAACTTATTCATTACAAATTTTTATCATATTTATCAAAATTAATAATTATATATGATCATATTAAATTTAAATAAAATATATATAACAAATTTTTTAAAACAATAAAACCATATAAAAAATAATATTTCATATATCTATAAACTTGGCATTTCAACTATTTCAACTAACATTATTATGCCAACACACAAAATTTTAAATTAAAAAATTGTCATTTGCATTGAGCGATGTGCTATACGGTTTGTGACAACGTGTAAAATCTTAATATGTGGAATCAACATGCGACAGCGTGTAATGGACAATATATCGGATTTAAAAATTATTAAACCTAATTGTTAAGTTTTTACATCATTTAGAATAGAGTTGAAAATTTTGTTGTTTGTCTTGGGTTGAATAAGTAAAAGGAAGAGGAGCGTTCAAAGAGAAGAGGAGGCACAACTAGTTTTTTTTTCTCTAAAGTTTAATTATGACCATGCTTTTATTTATTTGTACGTGTGAGAAGAGTAACAAAGCCAAATAGAATTTGAGAGTTTTTTTTTTAAGTATTTGTTATTATTATTTTTTTCTAAAGATTAAGTATGATTATGCTTTATTTGAGAGTCGATTCGTCAATGAGTTATGTTCACGGTAAATGTGATGGCAAGAGGATGCAATAAATTTTTTAACCAATGAGTCAATCCTCTTGGAATCGTCGAAGACCTTGATCTCCGGAAGTCCTATAATATAGGCAACATACAGTAATACAAAAAGCGCCAGCAACTCAGACCTTGAGTTTGTGCAACTGCCACAGCCCAACTTGATCCATAAATAATGTTCCCTGCTTGTATATAAAATAGCACCCGCACCGCCCACAATTTGCATCGCTGCACCATCAAAATATCCTGTAGCATCAAAAGACCCTAGCGCAATGCCTATGTTTCTAACCTTATGCTTTTTCCCCCCACAAGATGGGTTGCCGCCAGCTCTAGACAAATATGTACACAAGCTTGTACCGAGGGAGACTTCCTTGAAAAAACAGTGGCATTTCTACACAGCTAGATTGCCCGATTGCAAAAAAAGAACAGGAACGCCAGGTCTTCACCATTATGAACCTAGTCGGATAAAAAATCCATCAAACCACTTGCAGTGCAACGATAACTTAGCCCCAGGTGACTAAAAACTCTGCTACAAACTTCCATGCCAAATGTGCATTCAACAAAAGATGTTGAACGGATTCACCCTCACCACGGCATAACTGACAGAAATTGGGCCCGACCCAACCCCTTCTCACCAAGTTATCCCAAGTGATGATCTTGTTCATAATACATAACCAGGTGAAACACTTGATTTTCACAGGTATATGCCATTTCTAGATGTCCTGCCAGTGCCAGGACGAAGCATTAACCCCAAAGGAAACAACAAAAAATTGGTATGCCGTCTGAGCCGTGACCTGACCATTATCCTTATTGAACGATCATCGCAGATCGTTTGGTTCAGTTGTGAGCTTAATACCCAGATCCCTCAAGGACATAGTGTAAGCATTCCATTCAATCCTCCAGTAGCCACGCAAATCCAGATTTACACTCGACAACCACTGCGGCCCCCCAAAACCTTCATATCGGGGAATGAAAGCTTGATCCAAAGTCTAGATCGTCTTTATTTGTTTATACTTGTGAATGAGTGTGTATTTTCTTTTGGTTTTTCATTTTTAATTATTTAATTGTTTAATTTCAATTTTGATTATGTTTTGATTGTTTGGATCTATTCTTCTATGTTTTTTATATGGGTTTAATTTGGTGGTGCTCTTTAATATTATGGAACATAATGTTTACCATAGTGTGAAAATTATGTTTTTGCTAATTTGTCTAGGGTTTTTTTATCATAAACATATTTATGATGTGAAACCTTAATTATAGAGAGAGATTGATACTAAGAAATTGATTGTTTACGATAAATGAAAATATTTCTCAATAAATATGTTTTCAATTCAAATAGATTAATCTACCAAATAAATAAATCACAACCAATGCACTGAAGGGTTTTAAGGTTTCAATACAAAGGTTCAAATCTCTATACCCATGTTAAATATGTATTTTTTAAAGTGAATATAAAGTTGGGGTTTATATTTTCGTTAACATCAATAAAAAAGTATTTACACAAGTACACAAGGGGTTTTAGACATAGTCACCAAAATTGTCTAAAATGTGTAATGCTTCCACTCTCATTACTAACTCATATCCCTTTATGATCAATATATCTATTTACAATATATAAATTTATCAATATAGCTCTAGTTAATTAAAGTTATGATTAATAATCAAAGTTTAAATTTATGTATAATACATAGGTAGAAAAAAGAATTTACATAATACAAATATGACACAATATACAAATTCACCCCTTCATTCTCTTTTAAATGGATGGGATGAATGCCATATTGATTTAGCTTTAAATTGTTGAGAAGATGAGTGGTATCTTTTATATATTAGTATAGCAAGTAACATGTTAAACTCTAATTTACTTATTCATTCTCTTAAGTGGATGAGATGAATGTTATATAGATTTT
>LPNX011129963.1:0-14822 GCA_001517045.1 Pseudotsuga menziesii | reverse complement strand
TATATATATTATTTTATTTTATTTTTCCTTTTTTTCTTCTTCTTTGGCAGCAAAAAAAACAAACAAACGTAGTTTTATTTCTCATAGTATATATATATATATTTCGAAAAGATGTTGTCAAGATCTGTCCATATCTGTCAAGAAGTGTCAAAATCCGTCTTGAAGAAAACAATAGAAGAGACATATCCCATCTATAAACACCAGTAAATCTGCTTAGTGCCGACTGGAAATGACAAAATTTGTTGTTGAAGTGATTGTAGTGTAGATGATGCATATGTAAAAGATCAAATCCCTCGACTTGCGTTCAAAATCCACGACCTTTCCATAAAAGGGCGATGATAATATTGGAAACTTTGGTCCTGGTTATGTTCTTCTACTTGAAATTGTTCTACAACTAGCTAGCTGAAGGCCCTCTTTAAAAAGGGCATATGCAGTTCTATTCTTCTCCTTGTAGACATGTATGTAGGAGAAGAAATTAAATTTTGATTTAATATCCATAATTTCTTCAAGTAATGGAATCAATCTCTAGTGTGTACACATCTTTGTGCACCATTCAACCAATTAACAACTAACATAGAGTCACCATAAACTTGTAGATTATGTACACATTTTTCTATAGCAAAAATCTTTAGAATTTTAAGGGGTAAAAGTTCAACATAATTGTTTGTTCTCTCTCCAAAAACCAAAGAAATCTGAAAGTTAATTTTTGATGGTTAAAAAGATGAATGTTATTTTTTACATTGATCTTGTAAATGACACACACACACATATACATTAGGGAAATTGACAATTGGGGCGAGGCTTGTACTTGCATGACACGATACCAGTCCGCTACTATTATATCTCTAGGTACACCCACATAACTTTTAGCATGAGACACGAGTTAACCAAAGTTGAAATTTTTAAAGTTGCTAACCTTACAAAAAGTGCTTTAACAATGTACTCTATCACCACTTAATCTACACCCATAAACAAACTTTAAAAATATATTATTTTTAAATTTAACATAACTATTTAAAAAATTTCTATATATATTTTTAAAAATAATAACAAGAAGTAAAAATTTACTTACAAGAAAAGAACTCTTTCAAAAATGACTTCGCACAAAGATTGGAAAGTCTAGTCTTTGTGCGAAGCCTTTTTTGAAACATGTGTGCTAGAAGTTTGTTTTATTTCGAAGAGACTTGGCCCATGTGTTCGTGGAGAAGGTATGTATTATATCATTCACCGTTGCATCTTGGTTTCCTTATGGGTGCTTAGGATCTTCACGGGCAATTTCATCTCGACATCCGGGGAAGCTAATCTCCCTGGATAGGACTCACAGATTGGATAAAACAGCAGGGATCCCATTTGTGAGGGCATCGGAAGCCTTTTTTAATCAGTCATAATGTATAGCAATTTCAAGGAGCAGGCCATAGAGTATGTTCGGCAGGCAGTGCAGGAGGATAACGCTGGCAATTATGCCAAGGCATTCCCCCTGTACATGAATGCCCTCGAATACTTCAGAACCCATCTCAAATATGAGAAAAACCCCAAGATCAAAGAGGCCATCACCCAGAAATTCACAGAGTACTTGAGGAGGGCGGAGGAGATCCGAGTTGTGTTGGACGAGGGGTTGAGTTCGAGGCCTACTGCCAACGGGGATGCCGCTGTGGCCACCAAACCCAAATCGAAGCCAGGAGCCAAAGGGGATGGAGATGGGGATGGAGAGGATCCGGAGCAAGCCAAGCTCCGATCAGGGCTCAATTCGGCCATAATTCGGGAGAAACCCAACGTCAAGTGGACCGACGTGGCAGGCCTAGAGAGTGCCAAGCAGGCCTTGCAGGAGGCTGTCATCCTACCTGTCAAGTTCCCCCAGTTCTTCACAGGCAGGTTTTTATTTTTATTTTTTAGCTGTGATCCGATCATTTGTCATAGTCAAGTGTTTCAGGGTATTTAAAAACCGAATGAAATTATAAGCATAATATTTAGTTTTACAAACTTTCGCAGATGGGGGTTTCTTTGCCAATTTTTTACAAATGGGTCCTTCATTCCTTTTCATTTAGGGATGTAAAACTTTCAAAGTTATTTGTACAGAGTTTTCTATGAGGCAAATCATCGATGGGCAATTTAGAGTCTTTTTATTTGTTTTGCTATATTAATATTTGTTACAATCGGATGGCATACATACAGATATTGATATTAATATGTTTTTGAGACGGGTGTTTTTGTTTCAGTGTTTGGTTTTGTAGGAATGCTGCATTTGTAACTCGGCAAACTCTGAACATTTCTCTCCCCTCAGGGGTTCGAACCTGGGCCATTCCTCTAGGGTTTGAACTTGGGTCATTAATGTAGGGGTACCGAATCTCAACCACTAATATGTGTACAACTGCCTCTACTAGTTGTTTAGGTTCTTGGTGTCAAGATAGGTGTTATTTCTCATATCCTATTATCAGTCATAACTTTCAGTTAATACATAACTTTCAGTTAATACATTCAATATGGTGGACCTCAAATATGGAAAAATGTACAGTAATTTACACAATTTAAAAACAATACAAATTTATGATAATTTCAGCAATATTATGAAATATTCGTCAAAAGATACACATGTTTACAACAAAATTTGAATGCCTAGGCCCTAGCATTCCCAAGCTCAACATACAAAATTGAAAAAACCATCTCTTGCTCTCTATCTTTTTACCTCTATTTGCCCTGATGATGAGTGAAGGGTACAATTTGGTCACACAGGCAGAACCAGAAAAATCCATCGACAACATTGATTTTGTTAACCTTAGTTTGAATTCTGGCCTGTTCAACAGAACGGTCAAGTAAAAGAAGGAAAAAGAATCGTGTTGGCATGCAAAATGACTGTTTTTTGTTACTATGGTTACTATGTTGTGTTCATCCTGTTTTTTGGATGTCTTATCTTGATTTTGTCATTTTGTACCAAAGCTCTATGAGGTGCACTTTTAAAGGCTTGATCCACATTTTTAGGCATCATTCATAAATTTTCATACTATAGGGTGTAAATTTACTCGTTGTAAATTTCTGATATGAATAATATGTATCTACTTATGTGTCCAGATAACACTAGTCCTCTTAGCTTAGTCTTTCTAGAACGTGACTGTTTTCTTGCTGCCTGTCAAGTCATCTTTAACGCCTGTTAATTGTTTACTATGAGGTTTCTGTAATTGTGACAATTTGTATAAATCAAGCTATAGATGATAAAAAACACTTCTTCCTGGACTGCGTAGCTTACAAACCCATTGGAATTACTCACAAAAGCATCTTATAACTATCAATCTGTCCAAGGTATTCTATGTCACAACAATCTAAATGAACTAGGAAATTCATGATAGAGCTTTTCAAAGTTGACATCCTTGTTAATGCTTCCATATAAATTCTGATTAAATATGTTTTTAATTTTGGTTACAAGAAAAGATCCTATAGACCATGTGGGTGTAAAACAGCATTGAAAGCTAAACATATGTATAAGTGCAAAAGCGTCATATATTATAATGTTGTGCAGTGTACCAGAGGGATCTTTTAATCCCTGGTATTGGATGCCTGTTTTTGATTGTGATCTTGTTCAGCTCTCTGCAGCCCATGTACAGATGCTGTATCATGTCCTTTGTTACAACTGCTGTCAACCTTTAGGGAGAGGTGTTTGCCTTAGTATGTTACGACTCACCTGTTTATCAACCTTTGGTGCTGCCGATCGATTTCTGCATTCTTCAGTTTTGAGCCTCAGCATAGTTTCAAGTTTGGAAAGATTTCATTGTGCTGCAGGTTGAAGTTATTTTTTATTACTCGAAATTTTATCAAAATCATGGACAACCACTCCTTCAGGTTTGTTTGTAGTCTTGTTTGTTAACTTATTTATGTTATTATTAACTTGCAGGTCCATTTGATTTTCTATGACGTGTACCTGCAGTGCCTTTCTTGATCACTTCACATGGTGCGGTATCTAGTAATTCACTTCATCATGCCCTATCTTCTTGCGGTGCTGCATTTCTTTGGCTTATCAATTGACCTATTTATCGACTTGCTCAGTCTTGTCAACCTGTTAGCATGGACTGACTGACATAGTCACTTAGGTGTCTTCTGCTTTTGAGTTGACCATACTTTAATGGTGCCAATCCAACTATTATTGGCTTCACAAGCCATTATCTGCCATTAGGCATCATTTAGGGTTAGGACTTTGAACAAGTTGAGTTCATTCTGTGTTGGCATGTGGAGTCTGCATATATATTTCTGTAAAACATGCTCCTCATCCTCAGGGATCTTCAATTTGATAATGTACTAGTGGAACCTTTCATGACAATTCAACATCTACCATCCAACTTTGAACTGCTGCTTGATTTTCAGGATTTTCCAACAATCTGTTTGATATAATTCCTGCATCATCAGTTGTTGGAACTTGGAACTCCTGCCTACTTTTATTGAGCAGTCAATCATGTTGCCTTTATTGCTCATTGAAACTGCTCCACAATAACAGGTTTAACTAGAATTTTTTTGCATATATCAAATGTGATCCTAGGCATGTTTTTAGTATCTGTGTGTTTCAAAAATTCAAAAAATAATTGTCCATTTGCCTCAGTGAGATGTCTAGCTTCTTCTTGTTGAGTTCTTTCCATGTTTACCTAATACCTCCACAGTTCATTTGATTTATAACATTCATTATGATAGGCATTATGGGGCTTGGGTCTTTGGGATGTGACTTCAACCTAGATAGTAGATTGGCATTAATATTGCTCCCTAGTCCTTTGGAAGAGGGATTTCCGCAACTCTACTGGAAGGGTCATTCCCTATATTAGACAACATTAATTGAGTTTGTTTATTGAACTTATCTTTCATAAGTACCTCCAGCTGTATGGAATTATGATATAATTTTAAACTTGCACTTGAAGGGGTTTTTTTCCCCATAGAATTCTTTGCTGTCAGCCATGACTTCTAGCCCAATGTTATTCTTTATACTTCATGTTGTGTTGCTCTGTGATTCTTAGTTTCTGAAACAGGCTTGACAGAACATTGGTTACTTCAGCCATAGTCTGTAGCTTCTAGGAGGAAAAATCAGATAATGGAGCAAGAACTATGATCCTTTCTACCTCTTATCTTTCGTGTAGCCCTCATTTCTGTTGTACCTACGTCTGTTTATGAACCTAACTAGGAGTTCAGTTATCTATTTATACAGGATAATGATTGTCAGTTACAAGTAGCTATAACTTCCATATATTTGACAGGTTTCAACTTACAAATATTGATACGACTGCTCATCTTTCAGTCTGTCATTAAAGTCAACGTGGGTTGTTGAAGTTTTTGCCTTTTGTCAAAGTCAAGTTGTCAATGCTGGTCTCTTTGTTAGTTGGTGCCACAACTTTTGATCCAAGATGAATCACTTTTTGAGATCACAATAGATAAATAAGGATCGAATGGAACCAACCGGCAAACCCTCAATCAGCATAAACCATAAACACATAAAGAGAAGAGAAGATGTAGGTGCCTGTAGGCTAAATAATCATTCACTAATGAATAATGAAGATATTTGTACAATTGAGGGTGAGCGTGTGTTCATAAACACTCTAAGGTGGGGTGCCTCCCCAAAGAAGGGTCTGGGTTATGGCCCTTAGGTTGGCACTAACCACCCAGATATAATATAATAAAGTGTTTAACTAGTTTGTCCTTTAAGCCAAAACTCTAGAGTCCTAGAGACTCCTAGACACTAAACAATACACACAAGAGAGGTTGGCCCATGACCTTATGTGAAGATTACACAATCTTTTTAATTTTCAACATTATTCTGCCTATTTTTCATATATCCAAAGAGATAGAGAATATGCTACTGTCTCTATGCTTCTACTCTATTTATTAAGTTTAATGATACCTCATAATCTCTCTTGACGTCGGTCGTATTTGTTTTCCCATCAAAACTAACTTATCTTCTTTTCTGGGTGCATTGTCCTTTATCTACATCATGTTCAAGATGCTGATGTGCAGCAGACTGGGGCAGCTGCAGCATTGTTTTAAATGTTTACCGCTTCTGGATCTCTTTGCTGCAGCATTGATTCAAATGTTTACTGCTTCTGGATCTTTTGGAGAGTTCCAAGTAACAAACAGTTAGGAAAATTGAATTGTCTGAATAAAAAATTAGGTTGGTTGATGCAGATCAAAATTATTTCAACCATGGTTGGCCTATTCTTGAAGCTTAACCCTAGTATTGGCCTGTTTGTGATCACAAAATGTTATTCTGGCTAAACTAAAGGTGTCCAAAGACAAATTTACAAATCTACAAGTTTGAAGTGATTATTCAAGACTGGGTATCTTATAAGATGGACAACCTGTAACCTTAAAGATTCTGAAGTTAGGAGACATGGGCCTAAGACAAAAGTGGTGATACTGTTCTATGAAAGGCTCATGTATGTTTAAGTGCAAACATATGGTGGTCCTTTGTCAAGCATTTTTAGAGCTGGAGAGCAATTTGCATGGCTCAATTTTATAGGAACAAAAACCTAGGTGATGAGCTTTAGAGCTAGAAAGCTAGAATGAAATTTCAGGCGATATCCAAAATACTTTTTAATTATACCAGACTTTTTAATTAGAGCAGAATCACAGAACACGAGGAATACAATATTAATTGTGGTAGACCTCTTAAGGTAACACAGTCCTTCAGATTTTTTTATCAAGTTTCCGCTGTATTTTGCACCAAGCTGGTATGAAAAGAAATGGAGACCCTTTTCATGGGAAGTTGTGTAATATGAAAAAGGTTAAGATTGTCCAAGGGTGCTGTGAGGCATTCTTGAAACTTGTTCTTTTTGCATGTATTTGTCTTGCGATCCAAAGCTAAGATATTGTGTGGCTATGAAAGGTGGATATTCTTGAGGTAATTTGTTCTTAATGGAAGATTTAATAGAACATGCATTCCTACGTTGAGGACAAAACCAGGGGTGAAAGCTTTTGTAAGGGTTATGTTCTTAGTGCAAATCACAAGTTTCAATCTTTGAAGTCACTCTTCTTGTCAATGACAGTTCTAAGGCTATGTAGTATGGACTCCTATGGAGGAAGATAAGCCTAAAAGTGAGGTTCAAATCAGATGGCCCAAGTTTGGTCATATGAATCACAAAGAAAAGCGGTTCTCATGGATCCTGAAAACACATCATTTCATTACTGCGGTTACTGTGAATGTACTGAAATACCCTAATTAAAGTTTGCAATGACAAAATGCATCAAAACTAAAGTTTAAATTTGATGTATGCAAAAATCTTGTTGTTAAACCTGGAAAACTCTCAACTTTTCTGTCAAACTTCTCTAGAGTCTAGACAGAGAATACCAATTCAAGTATGGCATTGATACCACAATAGTTGAAGATGAACAAGAAGCATGAAGTGGATCATAACATGTGATATCAATGTGTTGGCACTGTAATCACTTTGAATGGCTTCATAACTCTTTATTAATTGTAAGGTAAGACAATGTAATTAGTCTGTACAATTGAATCATCAAGGCAATCTAATGAAACTTTGATATGGTAGATAAGGCATCTGTATAGACTATGTAGATGTTTTAGTTCTCTGGGAACACATTCCTAATCCTTGGTTGCTGTTTCAAAAATGTTACCCACATGGGTGTTTGGCATTGCATAATTCCCATAAAGAATGTCATATGTTTCCAATCATATATATGTAGTGTACCCGCTTTGATACCACTCTTTAGCGTACGCGCCCTGATACCACTCTTTAGCGTACGCGCCCTGATACCACTCTGTAGCGTACCTGCTCTGATCTGATTAAAATGCATTAAAAAAACATTTTCTTTCATTCAAGTCATGGGCTACGTATCCTCCTAAATCATTCATTCTTAAGCTTAATTGCTTCTAAACAGTCATTCCATAGCTAACAGATCCTTTCCGCAACTAGAAAAGACCTTTCCGCACTTAACAGGGCCTTTCTGCAGTGCGGATTCCGGGATTCAGAATCCCCTGTTACAATCTATTTTCCTTTCTTACTTTCCACCTTCCGCATTCCACAGGGCAGAATCCGGGTTGCGGAAATTCCATATTCTTTATTTTTGTCTTTTTCACCTTCCGCCTTATGCAAGGCGGACTCCGGGTTGCGGAAAAACCATATTACTCTATACTTTAAGTTCCTCTTTCCTCCTTCCGCCTTTCGCGGGGCGGATTCCGAGGTGCAGAAAACCACTTTGACCTTATATTTTCTGTTTCTCTTTTTTTTTGCCTACCGCCTTTTGTAGGCAGACTCCGGGGTGCGGAAACACTTAAGATAGTTGCATTTTGACGCTATAACCGGGCATCTAGCCCCATGAGCATAAGCAAAATGCATTGTAAATAAAAGGCATATGCAGATGTATATAAGGCAGGAAAATATAACAGAAGTAATCTCTACTTGAACCTCTAACTAACATTCAATACATTCATAATAATTTTTAAACAAATAAATTGCAGAACTAATATGAGAGAATACTTATCTTGAACATGAGCTTCCTCGAGCAACTAGCTATGTCGCTACATCGTTCCACCCAACCATAGGCCAGTTATGCTCATCAATCTCTCAACACAACTACCACCCCCGAGCTGGGCATGATTTCTACAAGGAAATAGGGAACAACAGGCTCACACATAGCCATAATTGTTGAATTTTTAATGGTTATATCAGATCTTAAAACATTTAGCATCATAACAACATAACCATAAGCCAAAAGATCACTGAAAGATAGACAAGCACAACCACACAAAAAATAACACAAAGATTTATCCTGGGAAAACCCTAAAGGGAAAAACCCAGCAAAAGCTTCCTCAATATAGATGCCCCAAAAAGGTAAAACCCAAAAGACTGATCCTCCTCCTTCTCCAGCTACAACTCTTTCTCTCCCTCTCTCTCTAATGCGCTACACAAGTGAGTGTGAGTGTGTTCAAATGAGAAGCACCTCACCTCTATTTATATTCTTTCGTTCACTTAATATTTAACTCAGTTATGTAGGCTCGAGTAATCCTAACTTAGTTATGTAGGCTCGAGTAACCACAACTAGGGTACTAATGACCCGACTTACAACGAAGGGGACTTCCTCATGACTCTTATTAATTCTCCCGATTAGGAACATCGGGGTATAAAGAAATACAAGTGATTCTCCCGATAGGAGCATCGGGGACCACTAAAATATATATAGAATATTCTTCGAAGTTACAATAATTCAACAAGAATCGCACCAAGGTTCAGCTAAGCCATTCTACAATTGGGTTTATCAGGACGCTAAGCAATGGTCTCACACATATCCAAATACACACCAAGGTTTAGCCAAGCCAACCTACAGTTGGGTTTATTAGGCTGCCAAGGTAGTGGACTCACACATATCCAAACACACACCAAGGTTCAGCCAAGCCAACCTATAGTTGGGTTTATCAGGCTGCTAGGTAGTGGACTCACCCATATCCAAATACACACCAAGGTTCAACCAAGCCAACATATAGTTGGGTTTATCAGGCTGCTAAGGCAGTGGACTCACACATATCCAAATACACACCAAGGTTCAGCCAAGCAACATACAATTGGGTTTATCAGGATGCTAAGGCAATGGAAAGGAAGATTGCTAAGCTAGTGAGATCAATCACAGAGCTATGGATACCTCTACAAGATCTACCTTGGCTTGGTCTTAACACTACCTACACACCCAACACAAGGAAGCATTCACTCACTTCTTTGTTACACAGTCCCTCAGGCTATACCTTCCCTTCCAGTGTTCTCATAGGTGTGCATAGAAGAGTAGCTAGCCCCTTGGGATCTTCTTTGAGGTTCCTCTCTTCACTAGGTTTATCAAGCCAATCCTGGTCCTCTTCTACTCCTAATTCTTACTCACAGTTCAGACCAAAACAAGGATACACATAACAACGAAACACAGTGCCGAGTATGAAGAAAACATTTATGAGCTTTAGGCAGCGGAAGGGAAGAATCGCTAAGCTAGTGAGCTCAACCACAGAGCTATGGGTACCTCCACAAGATCTATCCTGGCTTGGTCTCAACAATGCCTACACACCCAACACAAGGAAGTATTCCCTTCTCTGCTACATAGTCCCTCAGGCCATACCTTCCCTTCCAGTGTTCTCATAGGTGTGCATAGAAAAGTAGCCAACCCCTTGGGATCTTTTTTGAGGTTTCTCTCTTCACTAGGTTTATCAAGCCAATCCTGGTCCTCTTCCACTCCTAATTCTTACTCACACGGTGCATTACAGAACGGATTTCTTAGCCATGGAAGGATGAAGGAACAAACATAAAAACATGAAGTGAACGCTCTCTGCTAGCTCTCCCTGCGTGAGCAAAATGAGAATCGTTTTGGGTGAATGAGGAATGAATGAACTCGGGCACACATTTCTTGGGTGTTTACTTGCCCCATAAGCAAGAATACGTTTTCCCAAACTTCACGGCTTGCCCATACACGAAATCGACTGCCATACCTCTCCCTTCCCAAGGCATTAACTGTCTCAACCAACTCTTGGAAGATTTAAATGATTGAGTGCATAGGACAAAATGGGTAGTTAGGGTTTATGGGTTCTCCCATTGACATTTGGCTTAACCCTATTGGCTCAAGGGTTTGAATAATCCCCCCTATTCCTTGTGGAAACCATGCCCTCATCTCTCGTTGCATTGCATAGCTAGTTGTGGGTATTTTATTAAATTGCATATTTACATGATGTCTCAATTTATACTGTGCCTGGCTAGCACGAGAACCATAGGTATCGATCTTACTTGCCGATACATAGAACACTAAATCGATGGCAGGGCCTTGGCCTTGAGCACTTTACCATGATTTACTAACAATATTTACATCATGTACAATTTTAATACCATGGGGTCAAAATCAAGATATTACAATATATGTTACTACTAGGACAATATTTCAAAACTAATTCTCTTGAAGAGCTGAACTTCCTTCATTTGTACCTATGGATTCCGTCTAATAAGCAATTAAAATTAACTTTAATTTGATAAATTATTAAAACTTCTGTGAGATAGTTGACAATTTAAAATAAGTTTTATATTACTTTATCTATATTATACATAGAATTTCCTTTTATGCAACTTATGTATTTAGTGAAAGATTTAAAAAATTCTGTTGTGCCGAAACTTCATAAATGTCCAATTTTAAAATATTAATGATCAACATAAAACTTATTAGCAAAAGAAGCATGGACAAAGTTTCATACTTAGAGAACATTCTTTGAAGCCTCACGATGAATGGCTTTACTGAACTTTTGGTGGTATATTAGATGTAAGATGTTTAGCATATCTTGATTGTGCGATGAGAATTACAAGTATTTCCTTACTATTCTGGTGTATTAAAATTTATTAGTCACTGTTTCTGTAGATTATAATTCCTCATTTTTTGTTGACAATTTAGAGATTTTGTAACTTGTAACATGTCCCTTTGTTAATGTCTAGATATTTCACATTTATCATGATGTGTTTATCTTTTGTCAATTCAGGGAAACGAAAGCCCTGGAGAGCTTTTCTTTTGTATGGGCCTCCTGGTACAGGGAAGTCGTACTTGGCAAAGGCTGTTGCAACTGAAGCAGATTCAACGTTTTATAGGTACTGAGCTGGATTGACTTTAGTGATTATAGTATTCTACGGACCTGGTTGTGTAATTTGTCAGTGGAAATAAACTAAAAAATTTATCATCAAGTGCATTTTATTAATTATTTCTCATTTTGTTGAAAGTATAAAAGGCTTTGGCATTGAAATTATAGGTTGCCATTTGATATGACTCAATGCTTTAGTGTTACTTATGGGTTCTTTGGTTAACCGTTAGAAGTTATGCATTTCTAAGAGGTGCGTAAAAGAAACATACATTAAGTTCATGCCCTGCACCGTGCATGGTGGAGAATATGAGTGGACAATTTTTTGCTCAAAGTCACACCAAGATAAATTGCAGTAGTGAAGAAAGTCAAGAACATTGACCTCAATTTGGATATGTTGATAATATATCATGGGGTGTATCTTATGAACTTGCAAATATTATATTGTTAAATTTATCCCTGATTTTCTTTGGTTGGGGAACTAATTAACAATGACATGCAGCATGCCTAAACAGAAACTGGTATTTTCTGAGTTTTTTTGTCATTAAGTATTTCCTTTGAGAGGAAACCAAAACAAACCAAAACTCTCCAAATTTGGAGCCTAAATAACATGGAAAATAGTTCCTCCTTTTGTGATTCTTGAGAATGGATCCAGCACTAGCAATTTCTTTTTTTGTGGAAAAATGTATGTTCAGCAATTGCGCTGAGAGAAGTGAGGTGTTCTACAGTATGGCCACATCTGTGCTGCTTTTTACATGTTTTGTACAGAGTATTGTCTAACCAGAGAGCATATTCTGCCCATTTAAACACCATGTTTCAGGCCTAAACTTCACTGAAGATAATTAGAATGCCCCCCCCTGGTTATGTCAAATTCAAATAATGACATTGATAATTTAGTGATGTCCATAAAGATCTTTATATTGCAGGGTTCAAGGTATATGTTGTGTATTTTTTACTGATCATTTTTTGTATGCTTATTAGTAATTACTAATATTATCCTTTTAAATGTTGATTTGGCAGTATTTCTTCCTCAGACCTTGTTTCAAAATGGATGGGTGAAAGTGAGAAGCTTGTTTCCAATCTATTTCAAATGGCTCGGGAGTGTGCTCCATCAATCATATTTATTGATGAAATTGATTCCTTGTGTGGACAACGTGGAGAAGGTAACGAGAGTGAAGCTTCACGACGAATAAAGACAGAACTTTTAGTACAAATGCAGGTATGGATGAATAAAAATGTTAAGTGACACATTTTTGTTTTGATTCATGGGAACGATAGTGTTTGTTTTATTGAAAAACGCACTTACTACTAGTAAGTAGTATCTTACTTTATTTATGTTGTATCATATGATTTATAGGTTCTTTTGAGCATGAAGGTTTTCACATTTAGCTGTCATTGTGTGAGAGTTTCTGGAGTTGCAATGTGTTGGAGTTTAGAAATGTCCCAATGTTTCAAATGGACACCCCACCAATTACAGTGGATCCAAACAAAGCTAGAGAATAATAGAAAAGAGTGAGGAGGAATAAATAGACGATAATATAAATAGATGCTAGGATTTCAGTTAAAAGTGAGAGATTAATAAATAATGAGTCAGCAAGAAAAGATAAATGGTCAATGCAGGAGATATAAATGTTAATTTTTCCAGGTTAGATGAGTTTTAGTATAAGTAATAAAATTCAATGCATGAACATATAAAGAACTGAGATAAAATTCAATGCATGAACATATAAAGAACTGAGATAAAATTCAAACTGTAATAAAATGTAACAACATAAGTTTCATTTCTTTCAACTTTAACGCTCTGCTGGTCACTGCGTTAACTTAACGCTCTGCTGGTCATTGCGTTAAAGTTGATCATTGAAATGTTTCATCAACTGTCATGTACAGAAAAAATAATAAATAACATGTGCAGTAAACTAATTCTCAAATAAACTACAGAAGGTAAAGAATCTTAACCATCGTTGGATCCACCTTATACTCAGTTAGATCTGAGTTTGATCTTGTCACTGAAAGGACAAGTCAAACTGGTTGAACCATATACGTACCTTGAGAGAGAGAGGGAGTAAACAGACCTTAGTTTCTTCAATTAATTTAGCAGTGAAGTCAAGGAGAATCACACAGATGGACTCAGAGTAAAAGATGTGCAGCCAAGCACTCTACCAATAGATTCACGGGGAACAAATTCCCGAAACCAGTGAGGGTGGATCAAACAGAAAAACTCAGTCTGTGTAGAGAATAGATTGCAGTAAATCCCATTCAGAATAACATAGGTAAAATCTGCAGACTGCCGCAGCTCAGATCGAGTAATCCAGGCAGATCGGTGAAGACCAGGCAGAGTGATCCCGAGAAGACAGGTCAACAATCAACATTCAAGCTGAAGGTAAGCCATAAACCAGGCCGTGAAGGAAAAACAGAAATCAAAGGTCCAAGTCTGTGGAGAAAGCCGTGAGCCAAACTCATAAAATCGCAGAGCTTATGGAGCAGCCGTAAAACTACAAATCATAAAATCGCAGAGCTGGGATGGATTGCCATAAAGATCCAAAATAATAAAATCACAGAGCTGGTATGGATTGCCGTAAATATCCAAAACAATAAAATCGCAGAGCTGGCCGTAAAGATCAAGAACAATGAAATCGCAGAGCTTGTGGGATTGCCGTAAAGATCCAAATCATAAAATCGCAGAGCTGGGATGGATTGCCATAAAGATCCAAAACAATAAAATCACAGAGCTGGCTGTAAAGATCCAAAACAATGAAATCGCAGAGCTGGCCGTAAAGATCCAAAACGCAGAGCTTGTATGATTGCCGTAAAGATCCAAATCATAAAATCGCAGAGCTGGGATGGATTGCCATAAAGATCCAAAACAATAAAATCACAGAGCTGGCCGTAAAGATCCAAAACAATGAAATCGCAGAACTGGCCGTAAAGATCCAAAACGCAGAGCTTGTATATATAAATCGAAAAGCTAAGGTGTATATATAATGTAAATGTACGGGGCTCCTTTTAAAAAGTTTACATGGTCCAAAGATATACACGAGATGGTGGTCCACATATAACTTATGATAACTTAGGGTAACATAAAGTGGCCCCAATTAAAATAGAAAGTCAAAGTGTCTCAAAGGGTAAAAAGGTAAAAGGTTTTATTTTATTTTATTTTATTTATTTATTTTTTATTATTAATAAATCATAAATGATTTTATTAATAATTTATAATAAAGTCATAAAATAAAAAAGGTTCAACATAAAGTGAATAGTC